>CANNZV010002293.1:0-104901 GCA_947561585.1 Caprella mutica | reverse complement strand
GTTATTATAATATGTACCACTTGTTATTATGTTATGTACCACTTGTTATTATGTTATGTACCACTTGTTATTATATTATGTACCACTTGTTATTATGTTATATACCACTTGTTATCATGTTGTACCACATGTTACTATGTTATGTACCACTTGTTATCATGTTGTACCACATGTTATTATGTTATGTACCACTTGTTATTATGTTATGTACCACATGTTATTATGTTATGTACCACTTGTTATTATCTTATGTACCACTTGTTATTATGTTATGTACCACATGTTATTATGTTATGTACCACTTGTTATCATGTTATGTACCACTTGTTATTATGTTATGTACCACTTGTTATCATGTTATGTACCACTTGTTATTACGTTATGTACCACTTGTTATTATGTTATGTACCATATGTTATTATGTTATGTACCACTTGTTATTATGTTATGTACCACATGTTATTATGTTACGTACCACATGTTATTATGTTATGTACCACTTGTTATTATGTTATGTACCACATGTTATTATGTTATGTACCACTTGTTATTATGTTATGTACCACATGTTATTATGTTATGTACCACTTGTTATTATGTTATGTACCACTTGTTATTATGTTATGTACCATGTTATCATGTTATGTACCACTTGTTATTATGTTATGTACCACATGTTATTATGTTATGTACCACTTGTTATTATGTTATGTACCACTTGTTATTATGTTATGTACTACTTGTTATTATGTTATGTACCACTTGTTATTATGTTATGTACCACTTGTTATTATGTTATGTACCACATGTTATTATGTTATGTACCACTTGTTATTATGTTATGTACCACTTGTTATCATGCTGTACCACATGTTATTATGTTATGTACCACTTGTTATCATGTTATGTACCACTTGTTATTATGTTGTGTACCACTTGTTATTATGTTATGTACCACTTGTTATTATGTTATGTACTACTTGTTATTATGTTATGTACCACATGTTATTATGTTATGTACCACTTGTTATTATGTTATGTACCACTTGTTATTATGTTATGTACTACTTGTTATTATGTTATGTACCACTTGTTATTATGTTATGTACCACTTGTTATTATGTTATGTACCACATGTTATTATGTTATGTACCACTTGTTATCATGCTGTACCACATGTTATTATGTTATGTACCACTTGTTATCATGTTATGTACCACTTGTTATTATGTTATGTACCACTTGTTATTATGTTATGTACCACATGTTATTATGTTATGTACCACTTGTTATCATGCTGTACCACATGTTATTATGTTATGTACCACTTGTTATCATGTTATGTACCACTTGTTATTATGTTATGTACCACTTGTTATCATGTTGTACCACATGTTATTATGTTATGTACCACTTGTTATTATGTTATGTACCACATGTTATTATGTTATGTACCACTTGTTATTATGTTATGTACCACTTGTTATTATGTTATGTACCACATGTTATTATGTTATGTACCACTTGTTATCATGTTATGTACCACTTGTTATTATGTTATGTACCACTTGTTATCATGTTATGTACCACTTGTTATTACGTTATGTACCACTTGTTATTATGTTATGTACCATATGTTATTATGTTATGTACCACTTGTTATTATGTTATGTACCACATGTTATTATGTTATGTACCACATGTTATTATGTTATGTACCACTTGTTATTATGTTATGTACCACATGTTATTATGTTATGTACCACTTGTTATTATGTTATGTACCACTTGTTATTATGTTATGTACCACATGTTATTATGTTATGTACCACTTGTTATCATGTTATGTACCACTTGTTATTATGTTATGTACCACTTGTTATCATGTTATGTACCACTTGTTATTACGTTATGTACCACTTGTTATTATGTTATGTACCATATGTTATTATGTTATGTACCACTTGTTATTATGTTATGTACCACATGTTATTATGTTATGTACCACATGTTATCATGTTATGTACCACTTGTTATTATGTTATGTACCACATGTTATTATGTTATGTACCACTTGTTATTATGTTATGTACCACATGTTATTATGTTATGTACCACTTGTTATTATGTTATGTACCACATGTTATTATGTTATGTACCACTTGTTATTATGTTATGTACCACTTGTTATTATGTTATGTACTACTTGTTATTATGTTATGTATCACTTGTTATTATGTTATGTACCACTTGTTATTATGTTATGTACCACATGTTATTATGTTATGTACCACTTGTTATTATGTTATGTACCACTTGTTATCATGCTGTACCACATGTTATTATGTTATGTACCACTTGTTATCATGTTATGTACCACTTGTTATTATGTTGTGTACCACTTGTTATTATGTTATGTACCACTTGTTATTATGTTATGTACTACTTGTTATTATGTTATGTACCACATGTTATTATGTTATGTACCACTTGTTATTATGTTATGTACCACTTGTTATTATGTTATGTACTACTTGTTATTATGTTATGTACCACTTGTTATTATGTTATGTACCACTTGTTATTATGTTATGTACCACATGTTATTATGTTATGTACCACTTGTTATCATGCTGTACCACATGTTATTATGTTATGTACCACTTGTTATCATGTTATGTACCACTTGTTATTATGTTATGTACCACTTGTTATTATGTTATGTACCACATGTTATTATGTTATGTACCACTTGTTATCATGCTGTACCACATGTTATTATGTTATGTACCACTTGTTATCATGTTATGTACCACTTGTTATTATGTTATGTACCACTTGTTATCATGTTGTACCACATGTTATTATGTTATGTACCACTTGTTATTATGTTATGTACCACATGTTATTATGTTATGTACCACTTGTTATTATGTTATGTACCACTTGTTATTATGTTATGTACCACATGTTATTATGTTATGTACCACTTGTTATCATGTTATGTACCACTTGTTATTATGTTATGTACCACTTGTTATCATGTTATGTACCACTTGTTATTACGTTATGTACCACTTGTTATTATGTTATGTACCATATGTTATTATGTTATGTACCACTTGTTATTATGTTATGTACCACATGTTATTATGTTATGTACCACATGTTATTATGTTATGTACCACATGTTATTATGTTATGTACCACTTGTTATTATGTTATGTACCACATGTTATTATGTTATGTACCACTTGTTATTATGTTATGTACCACTTGTTATTATGTTATGTACCACATGTTATCATGTTATGTACCACTTGTTATTATGTTATGTACCACATGTTATTATGTTGTGTACCACTTGTTATTATGTTATGTACCACTTGTTATTATGTTATGTACTACTTGTTATTATGTTATGTACCACTTGTTATTATGTTATGTACCACATGTTATTATGTTATGTACCACATGTTATTATGTTATGTACCACATGTTATTATGTTATGTACCACTTGTTATTATGTTATGTACCACATGTTATTATGTTATGTACCACTTGTTATTATGTTATGTACCACTTGTTATTATGTTATGTACCACATGTTATCATGTTATGTACCACTTGTTATTATGTTATGTACCACATGTTATTATGTTGTGTACCACTTGTTATTATGTTATGTACCACTTGTTATTATGTTATGTACTACTTGTTATTATGTTATGTACCACTTGTTATTATGTTATGTACCATATGTTATTATGTTATGTACCACTTGTTATTATGTTATGTACCACATGTTATTATGTTATGTACCACATGTTATTATGTTATGTACCACATGTTATTATGTTATGTACCACTTGTTATTATGTTATGTACCACATGTTTTTATGTTATGTACCACTTGTTATTATGTTATGTACCACTTGTTATTATGTTATGTACCACATGTTATCATGTTATGTACCACTTGTTATTATGTTATGTACCACATGTTATTATGTTATGTACCACTTGTTATTATGTTATGTACCACTTGTTATTATGTTATGTACTACTTGTTATTATGTTATGTACCACTTGTTATTATGTTATGTACCACTTGTTATTATGTTATGTACCACATGTTATTATGTTATGTACCACTTGTTATTATGTTATGTACCACTTGTTATCATGTTGTATCACATGTTATTATGTTATGTACCACTTGTTATCATGTTATGTACCACTTGTT
The DNA here is from genome assembly GCA_947561585.1 of Caprella mutica. Lineage (NCBI taxonomy): Eukaryota > Metazoa > Arthropoda > Malacostraca > Amphipoda > Caprellidae > Caprella > Caprella mutica. The sequence continues at coordinate 100,654 of CANNZV010002293.1, read as the reverse complement.
ATTATGTTATGTACCACTTGTTATTATGTTATGTACCACTTGTTATTATGTTATGTACCACTTGTTATTATGTTATGTACCACTTGTTATTATGTTATGTACCACATGTTATTATGTTATGTACCACTTGTTATTATGTTATGTACCACTTGTTATTATGTTATGTACCACATGTTATTATGTTATGTACCACTTGTTATCATGTTATGTACCACTTGTTATTATGTTATGTACCACTTGTTATCATGTTATGTACCACTTGTTATTACGTTATGTACCACTTGTTATTATGTTATGTACCATATGTTATTATGTTATGTACCACTTGTTATTATGTTATGTACCACTTGTTATCATGTTGTACCACATGTTATTATGTTATGTACCACTTGTTATTATGTTATGTACCACTTGTTATTATGTTATGTACTACTTGTTATTATGTTATGTACCACTTGTTATTATGTTATGTACCACTTGTTATTATGTTATGTACCACATGTTATTATGTTATGTACCACTTGTTATCATGCTGTACCACATGTTATTATGTTATGTACCACTTGTTATCATGTTATGTACCACTTGTTATTATGTTATGTACCACTTGTTATTATGTTATGTACCACATGTTATTATGTTATGTACCACATGTTATTATGTTATGTACCACTTGTTATTATGTTATATACCACTTGTTATCATGTTGTACCACATGTTACTATGTTATGTACCACTTGTTATCATGTTGTACCACATGTTATTATGTTATGTACCACTTGTTATTATGTTATGTACCACTTGTTATTATGTTATGTACTACTTGTTATCATGTTGTACCACATGTCTTTATGTTATGTACCGCTTGTTATCATGTTGTACAACATGTCACACTTATTTTGTTATGTCAGGCAACGTTGTTAAACATGTGACGTAAATGATTCGACAGCAAAAATTTTCGTTTCTTGTTCGAAGTTCTCTTAGTGGTTTCTTCACTATGTGGTGCAGCCTATGTATGTTCTAGGTTAAGGACAGGGATAAATAAGAAGACACGATCCTTTCCTATGTTCTCTATTGAAAGATTAGAGATCACAAGTACAGAGTTAAACTTTTGGCAAAGAATTCAGGGAAGTCAAGTCTAATTGACATGTGCTAGACAAGAAGACGAATGGTAGAGTGAGGAGAAGCGTCTAGCGCTAGTAAGAGTACGACGGCCTGACGACACTGGGATGGAATAACCGAAAGCATCACCTTTTATAGCATTGAGGTGAAAGAGGGTAGACCTTGCTACTACTTTGTTAAATTGTTATCCTCGTGCAAAGATTAGAGAGAGGTCAGCCTTAGAATAAACTTTAAGATGTTGTTCCTATGACAGTCTCAGCTAATCAGTAGTAACAACATTCAATTAATGTTGTTTTTAAGATTACAACAATATTAACGTTAACAACAAGATTTCTCTGCAGCTGTTACAATACCAATATTAATAATAAAAATATAAATTATTTAATTTTAATGAACACATTTTTAAAAGTTAAGAACATTACTTTATACATTATGTTTCAACATTTATTTCTCTTAGCCAAATTTGCCGTCCGTTACTTAATTGTGTTCTTCAGTTATTCGAATAAGGCTTTTCATTAGGTGTAACTAATTTTGCGCTGTTCAAATCTGCAATTTATTATACGTATCATCAACTTTCATTCTCCTTTAGCACAGCTGTTAATATTATTATATTATAAACCTTTACTATTCTGAATCATTTGAATTAGAATAATTTTAATAAATTAAAAATAAATAATTCTATTGTTAGATAATTATCTTAACTAAATTATCTTAATAAACGTTAACAGGACGATTGTAATTAATGACGATTGTTGAAGTCAAGTGAAGTGAAAATCAGATGTAAGATTTGGAGGATAATATTTGTTACACTGAATGTGTATTGGATAATGGTATAGAGACACAAAATAATACTCTCATTCCCTTTCAATTCTTATACTTCTTAAATAGCGAAGTTCACTTCTACATATTTCAATTTGGAAATTAATTGTCGATCAGTCGAGGTAAAATATTAATTTTGCAAAATGTTAAAAGTTAAGTCCTCCTAATATTTTTTATCACAAATTATTCCAAAATTGAAAATGCAAGAATCACAGGATGTTTTTTAAATTAATATACTAAATATAATGAATTTTCAAGTAAATATTATTAAAACAACAACCTGATGTAAAATAGTATCAATCAGCCTGGAGCAGAACGGTAAAAATTATTCGATTGCAAGAAACATTAACTAATCAAAAATAAAAACCTTCTTATAAAAGGACACATTCACAAATGTACTAATTACTTAAATAAATTGCTTTACCAATATTCCAAAGTCCTTTAAAATAATATCAAGGAAAAGCTGAAGCCATGAGGCAGTTCCCTGACAGAACATTGAGACAATTACGGCCAAATGAATATCTCACTAACTATATTTCTCTGGGGAAAACTTGAAATGCAATGTTCTGTAGATGGTGAATAATTTGCACAACTTTAGTCTCTCAGAATGCGAATGTAGGGTAAATATTCTATCAAAATTATATAACTAAAGGCCTTACTGTGGTTGATAAGTCCTTTACTCGATATTCTCGATAGGACTGAGAAAAATTCTATTATCGTTAAAATAATTCAACATAATGAAGTTTTGATAATTTTTTAAATTTAAAAATCTACTTAACGGTTAAATAGATTTTTACTCTATTTATCTTTCAATTTGTTCACATCAATGTTAAATTAATTCATTAAATCGTATTGAAATTCTTATGCAAAATAACTTGAACTGCAAGCTAATGCATCTGCTCTTATCTTTTAATTAACAATTCTTCATAATCCAACAATATTCATGGTTGTCTCTATTATTATTCATTATATTTAGTGTTCATCGCAGATATTTCAGGAGTCAGTAGAAGGGCCAGTTTTCTATGAATTTCTTAAAATCTTTAAAATGAATTAAACTTTCTATAGTAAAGTAAACTCTTTATAGTGAAGAAAACACTTTATAGTGAAGAAAACACTTTATAGTGAAGTAAACCTATTATAGTGAAAAAATCTTTATAGTGAAGTAAACCTATTGTAGTGAAGAAAGCTCAATATAGTGAAGTAAACTCATAATACTCAATTAGTTGAACTTCACTATAGAAGAGTTTTCTGTACAATCATGAAGTGTGCAGTACACAAATACTAGCAGATACACCAAACTACATCATTCAATTGTGAGCTTTTGTAGCTGTGGATTTTCTTGATGGTAATTTTTCTTGTGATCATTTTTTGTGGGCTTTTTTTCTGTGGGCATCTTTCCAGGCACCAAATTATGCCATAGTAACTTAAATATTCTTAATAAAAACCGTAGACTAATGAATAATAATTATTTCATTCACTCGTGTACCTATAAAGCACTCTAATTGAACATTATTATTATCTATTTACAGTATAATATTTGTTTATTACTATGTTAATACATATCAAAATGATTAATAAGCAGGCATTATTATCAGTTAAGTCAATAATCCAAGAGATGAACTAACTTGTGATAATGTTGTCAGTAGATAATAATTAGCATTAACCTACAAGCAAATGTTTTATATAAAGATAGCTGTTCAACTTTTTTATACATGAAAATTATATCAGTAAGTGGCGTTGCAAATAATATATGTTAGTGATGTCACAAATTATAATTATTATAAAAAATAAATTATATATAATGTATTGCATACATATATTCATTATAAGTGGCCAGCGAAATAATGAAAATTGGGTAGCAATTAAGTTTAAAATTTAATATATAGTTCATAAATTTTATCTTTATATTCTTAATTTAAACTGTATTGTTTTTTTGGAGAAAAAGATTAAAAAACAGTATTTTGAACACACATTCCTGGTGAAAGAAACTGACTCGCTTCCTTACACATACGACTTCAATCAGCCCCCTTATCTATTGTCAGAACGATTTTTGGAATACAATTAATTATTTAAAGCATCGAAAAATTCTGAATGAGAACTTTTTCATAGCAATATATTAAATTCACTGTTATTTTAAATTGCACGAGTGTATGATATCAAAATCAAAACTATAACATATTATACATATTACTATTTGATCAAGATATATAGAAGATAGGAATAAATTCAGAATTGAATTATAAATGGCGCTACAACATATAATCCATTGAACTGTTAAATCAATATAGAATTTAAGTTTATAATAAACTTAATCATTTAATTCCACGTTATCCCAAAATATCCGATACCACAACAGTCTATTTATTTTTAACTTCAAAGGGTAGCTACTGAACTCCAATTACCAAACGAATGAACTAACACAATTTGTTCCGATGTTTAGATTGGCTGAGTCGTAGATAAATCGGTGAAAGAAATACGATTTCTAACGTACAATACTTCTAACGTACTGTGGAACTCCTGTGTAGTGAATCACCCTGTTTAATAGTTTTCTATGAGTATCTAAACAACAAATTAGATGTATTTCATTATAGAAGAGTTCTACCAGTGCAACTCCTCTATAATGAAGTCCTGTGTAGTACACCAGCCTGATTTTCAAAGTTCTGAGAAATAAAATACCCCGTATAATGAATTTGTTTCATAAAGAAAGAAGATATTTTCTGTAGTCTAACATGAAAAGGATAGTTTTAAATTCATCTCTCCAATCCTCTATAGTAGGGTTAACTAGTTGAAGTTCACTATAGAGGAGTTCTACTGCATATCAAATTAAAGATCAAACATTAGCGTTTATTTCTTCAATTTTTAATCCCACTTTATCAGAGTGCAAAGTAGACTTAGTGATTGAATATTCTGAACAGAAGAAGAGATGGGGAGAAGAGAGGAAAAGAGATTGTTTGATTATTCTATTATTTTGTTTGCGAGGGAAAGGAGATATTTTTAGTTGTGATGGAAACTTAAAATTAGGGGTGACTTGTGTTTAATTTTAGCCTTCAAATTAATTCCAATATGTACAACTTAAATACTCATTAAGTAAAGAGAAGTTAGAATTTACTAACTCACTTGTTTTTGATGATAAATACTGTCTTTGTAAAGAAAATATTACTCACTCACGCAGAGGAAAAATGATCTACGGGTAAAAAAATGAACTGTCTTTTCTTTTTCTCTTCACTTACTGTTACACATCAGCCATTGTAACTCCATCACTGCCAATGATTGTTACGGTAATTAGTAATGATCCCTTGTGGTACAGAGTCACGGCTACTCTTCACACGGAACAAATTGAAAGGAATGAGAGACAGAGAAGATAAAGACTGTAACTGTAGAGTGAAGCAGAGAAAAAAAATTATAAAAGTAAAATAAATTCTTCTAGAAATTGAACCACACTTATTATGTGTATTTATACATTATTTTGATTATTTTGTATTCCACTTTACATATATTTTCAACATATGTTTTCAACTTTATTATATGAATATATAATCTTTGATACCCTACAAATCTCTAAAATGTATGTATAAAAGTTGTTTCGAAACAGGTTTATTATTTTTCATTATGACAAATTAACTGTTTCAGCTGTTTATGGATCACCCTGTACATGTGAAATATTGAGGTGCCGATTCTACAGGTGGTAGTGCTGTAATTCAGAATTCCTCTCCTGAATTATATAACTAATATGATATTATATGGACTGTCTTCCATGGAATGCCGATCGTAAAGTTGTGAAATTTTGGGTTGCAGATTGTACAGGTGATCAGAAATATCTATCAGAGTTTAATCAAATTTATTTATGAATCAGTATACTACTGTAAAAGTAAAGAAATAATTTTACAAACAATGCTATATATAAACACTAATAAATAGCTTCTAACATAATAACATAATATTCTAGAGGAATATGTTAGTCCTATTTTAGTAAATAATTTTGTTCAATAAGTAATTAAGAGAGAGAACAAATTCTATCAATGCATTACAACTTTCCATCATTTGCAAGATGGTTCAAATTCTTTATCCTAATGCATCACATTAAGCGAATTTTAGATGGGAATTAAAAATAACAATAATGATTAAGGCAAAAACTAAAGTTAAAAAATACTAGTGAATCATGCTTTTTTTGTTTAGTGATTCCCTCGTGTATATGGATAAACAAAAAAATTACCCACTTGCTCAATTACGGTATAAAATTCAGGGTAAAAAGTTATTTAATAGAAAGAATTAAATTAGTATATTCCAGTAAATAATACTTTGTAATTTAAAAATATTCAAGAAACGATGAATGAAATTGTTTTGTTTTACAATTTATAAATAACTTGAAGAATATTTTCATTCCTTTTTATAACAATCATCTAATTAAGTGTGTTACTTCTGTTTTCTTTCTATCACTTCAAATTTTAATATTCTGCACAAGTCTTTAATGTGATTTAATTCAAACTTTGTACCCGCCTCTCGAAAACATTGATATTGTTTTTCTTGTTCATCTTTTCTTTGCTCAGTTTGACACTTTACTTTGGGTCATTGTCTGGGACAAAGTTTAACGGTGAGGGAAGTGAGACAATTAACTGACAGAAAGTAATATAAACTCAGTGAAAATTCCTCGTCGCATATTTGGATCAATACCGATTAGATCAACATCGTCAGTACCTCGTCAAGTAAGAGATTTAGCTCATAATTTGAAATCAAATCTTTATCAAAATTGAAAAGTTTTGGATGAGGCCTAATAAAATGAAAGGATTATAATTTATTCACTTTTAAACTCTTAAAATTAGGTATTACATCTGCAACTGCTCATCAGAGTGAGTTAAAATTTATTTATGTAAAAGAATCACTCAATTTGGTGACATTCACAGTACACGGAAATTGGTCATCAAATGTGGATGCTGAAAGGATCCGATACTTAGAAATTCATGACTAGTCCGAAATTAACTTATGTTAATTATATCCACTTTTTGATCTACTGTGAGTCCAATTAACAAGTGATTGTGTGCTATAACGACATTCTAAGTATAAAAATACCTAACCTACTTAAATCATACGTTTGGTCAACTCTAATTACCTTCAACATTTACCTTCATGCTAATCAAACCAGCAAGAAATATTCATGTTGTTTAATTTGTATTGCTATTTTCTGTCTGTTTAACCTATTTTGTGACGGACAGACCGACCAATAAAAAGAACGGCTGACAGATTGACCGACAGACGAACAGACAGACAAAAAACAATGCTATTTATTTTTCTTTTTAGTATGAATTTCCAAATAGAGTGTAAAAGTATGACACACGTACGAACGGACAGACTGACGTGGCTCTTATTATAGTGTATATGTGTTTAAAATAATTAGCTTATAAAAAGACTTATTTGATATGTGAAACAAAATGTATCGATCTTTTAGTCAGATTCTGTACTGTAATAAATCGTTAGCTTCTAATTATTTATGTAAACTTTCCCTTCTCATTTCAATTAGTTTCATTACATCTTTATAGACAATTTAATGTGGTAATGGATTTTCTTATTGATTTATTATTGATGATGATAATATAATGTGTAAGGGATTAATAATAATAATCGTTATTAATTAAACATTTGTTAAATTCAATATCAACACGTAATAATGAACAGATCGATAATAATCACACTATTCCATTTAGATGAGGTAAATAAAACTGTTCTGTTAAAATTATTTGAATTTATTGAATTATGTTTGATCTGTTTGTAATATGTTTGAGTTTGTAAAACATGTTTGAAATGTGTTTGTTTGTTAATTAGAGTGTTTCATACTGTTTTTGTATACTTTTATTCGAGCCAAACATTTTTAATTTCGAACATAAAATTAATTTAAATAATAATAATATACTTCATCATAATAAACAAGCATTGAGAGTTATTTGTATTATACATACACGCGTAATCAATTAGCTTAATAAGACTAAATTATTTTGAATAATTTGCACATATATATTTCAATATTTTCTGATACCTTTACAAGAAGCACATATGTGCAATATGTTTCAATGATATTGTTTTCTTTTAAAAATATTATCATCAGTATAATGAAAAATATTCTATAATATATTTGATCTTTAGAGTACAGTTATTCGGCAGATATTTTTCCTGTGTTAAATTTCTTTTTCTCATTTGATATTATGTTGCTAGAAGTTTTGTCTCTTTAGTAGTTGATATACGAGGTATCCTTTAACCAATACGTTGTATGTATTGGTGTATTAGGAAGTTGATTGTAGATACAACAATGGATATGAACAGAAACTTCTCCTCTATTGTCTAAAGTTAACATAACTGATTTTGACGATTATGTATATAATAGTTGGTATTGATTTAATTATGAAATGATATGTGAGATAAAATTTAATATCCATATATCAAAAGGCTAAACTTGCTGTGGATCAAAGTACAGAATTTCGAACTCAGAATTCGTTGCGGAATCATTTTAACTTTTTTTCTGTCTGTTCAGTCAGATAAAACTGAAAAAGTTGCTACAAGGGATAAACTAATGTCGGAATATTCAGTGGAATATTTTCCAAGGATAACAAGTGAAATATTTTCAGGTTAAAATACAGTATATTTATTGGGTCATTTTAATTAATTGAAGGATATATCATTTGAACCAATTGACGAAATTAATTTAGATTAAATTTTTTCGATCCATAGAATATTATAATACAAATATTATAATATAAATTTGAATTTTCACATTCCATGCTACATGAAAAATATTCATTCATAATACAGTCAAAATATCGGCAATATCTGCTACCATTTCAATGCAACATTGATAAAAGATTTTTAAAAAATTAATCGTTTTTACCTTCGATGTCAAAATTCAATGTTAGGAATTTATTATTTACCTCAGCGATGCAGTAACTTTTATATTAAATAAAGAATAGAAAATAAGAACAGTTTATATTAACTAAATGTTTTTTCATTTAATATCATGGTTACTTAAAGCAATTTTTTCCTATAATATTTTATACTGAATATCTGCATTTGATAGACTAGATCTGAGGTTATATTTCATAATGTATAATAACATATCAATAATAAAAAATATATATGTTTTTAGAATCAATTTGAATTAATAGTGATAAGAAAATTAGAAAATATAAATTGCGATGTACTCGGAAAAAAATGGCCTGCACATTAAATAATAAATACCAAGAATATGAAGGAAGTGAATATTATTTTAATAGGTAAGTTGAGAAACATGAATGAAATTAATAAATTAAACTGATGTATGAATTGATGTATGAATATAAGATGAATTTTTAACCCTTGAACGAATAAGCATTCTGAAAGGCCTGTTCTTGTGAAATGTTTATAGGTTAATTAAATACAACAAAGAAAATTAGAGTCAAAGAGTTTCAGCACCTCAAATCAATTAGCTTTTTAATTATGAATCTATTTTTCTCACCGGAACGTGCCTCTCTGCCCATTGGTCGTTAAAGTGTGGAGTATATAATTAATATTCAATAATTTGTAACATCTTTTGACAAAATGTCCAGAGACATCAAATACATTAATATTCCAATAGAGACTATAATATAGGAGAAAAATCCAGACAGTTGCCACCGAATGATTTATATTACATTCTTAGAATATCTTAGATAACATGCAAAGTTATAAATTAATTAATTGAAGAAATATGTAGAGATCTAAGCTACTTGTACTGATTCTATTATAATTATTCTTAAGCATTAATAAAGTTTACTAATTTGTTAGGTTTTAAATATTGTCGTCAATACTTACAATATATTAAAATTAAATATACGGATAACTTATTTGATATTAATTATTCAATTATATATAGGTATAATTTTTTTCTTATTATACAAATTTGTGAAATTGTTAGAAAATTCAATTTTATATGTTAGTTCTAATTCTAATTTCAAATAAATATATAAAATAGATCAAAAATATTACAAATACATATAAGTATATAAATATATCTTTCTTAATAAGACAATATGCGTCATTAAAAATATCCATCACCATTACTTTATATATCCTTTCTATATATGAATTAAAGCCACTAGAAAACAAATAACTGCAACTTTCCACTGATAACATTTCTTTTTGACGTGTCACACGAAGCGTGTGATTCTTTTTAAAGAAGAATAATAAAAGATCTTACGTGACTCTCAAATTCAAGAGAAAATAATCCACTGAATTAAATACGAATCCCTTATTAACCCAGAGAAAAATTAGAGTGGAGTCAGTAAAGAGTAGATGGGGATTTCTCAAATCTTCGTTTTCTCCACAATACCTTTTTGTCTGGAATATCTTGATGGTAATAAAAAGAATAAAATGATGGAGAATTAATCATTTATAACAAAACATCGAATTAATTAGTTAATCTAAGGTAGCCCTTCAACCACTGGACAGCCACTGTAGTTTGAGAGTAGGTGTTGCCACAGGTTATGATAGGGCAATATAACTATTCTGATTTCTGACGTATGGTAACCCCCAATCTTCGATTACTGAGAGTATAATACAGCGACATTTGCATTTAATGAATACAAATTATCAGTTGAATATCTAATAAGCTTTAGATTTTGATAATTTTATTTTGTTGAATTATCATCAAATACATATGCAATGATAAAATAAATATTGTGAATTGACGAATGTAAATGTTTTCATTTCCTTCATACAAACTATTCCTCAAACTGTCACCCTCTCACCAATCTCCAGTACACGTATGACGTCATCCGAAACAGGAGAATTTAATTCGTCTATTTTAGTTAACGAGGCAAGCAGTACCTCAAGTTTAGTAATTTTAACTTCACTCACTGATTACCAAATGACCAAACTTGATAGTAAGATGGTGATACAAACCCTGTTATTGACATCATTTCTCCACTGTAGAGAAGAGGGGGTAATGCCCAGTTATTGAACAGAGGAATTGATTGTCAAGTGATGAGAAGTTACGCAAATGATTAGAAAAGTTTACAATAACAAATCAACAGGAATGAATACCAATAAAAAGTTTTACTGACTAGCAATTTGTTAGATTGATGAAGGAGATCGAGTTTAATCATTAACAATATTATTATTATTTTAAAGTGATTAGAATGAAGTGTAAATTAATTATAAATGAATTAAGTAATGAATAATATAATAATTATATTTACTTTTTATACTTTAACTACTAAGTTCGTATGAGAGTCAAGTTCTACAATAATTGACCTCTGATCTTTGTTATTTATTATAACTCTATCTCTTTTAATTCAATTGTAAACAATGTTTATTTTTTATCTATTTATTTGTTTCAAGTGCAAGAATTGAGCATCCATCAAATGTAACACAATGATTAGCTAAGGTGTTGAATTAAATAAAAGAAAAAGAAAATTAAATTTACGAGCTTTAATGAACCAGATATATAAAGAATTGACAGTGTATTTAGATACAACAATGAAAAGAAAATACGAACCTTTAATCAAAGAAATGAGTTATGTTAAGGGCCTGTTATAACGAAGAAAAATGAATTAATATAATACGGTTGAGAAATGTAAAATGTACCACTCTCAAATTTAAAATGTTAAATTATTGTTAATAGATAATCATATTTCTTAGATTTTTCAAGAACTACTATTAAGTAATTATTGAGAAATCGATTTATAAGTAATGCTTGTTAAATAACATTTATTGGAGGTTAATCAGTGGAAACTTTTTATATGTATTATATTATAAATAGTGGGTTACAAATAACCTTATTATATGTACACAGCAAGAAATAACACAAATGAAAGAGACTGCTAATAATTCAATTTTCATATATTGTTTACATTGATGTGAAGGATCTATCTAGTCTACGGAATTTGCATTAATTACTAGGGATGCAATAATAATAATTATTTGAGGAAGTGTTCAAATTTGCCAATTTAAGTCACCAAAATTGCTGACATATGGTAAAAGCAAATGCAGAAATTAAACAATTGAAAATAGAGAAAAGATTAAGATAATAATATATATAAATAATTTTTGTGTGTTAGAACCGAAACAATTTCCTATTTAACTAAATTAAAAGGAAGATTTTAATGTATACGTAATTATTAAATAGTGTAGAATTAAATTCAAAGGTTGTTATTAATCAAAATTATTAATACAAATACTTTCCAAATAAAAAATAAAAAGGTCTCATAAACATTTTCTTTGTTCAAATAGAAAAATAATCCTTAGTAATTCATTAAATATTGAAACAATACCTTATTGTTTCCTGCTCTGAACAAATAAACACAACATGGCGATATTGTCACTGATATACTCGCTATTATTATTGTAACTATTATTCTCGTGTAGTTGCTGTAAGACTGATATACTCGCTATTATTATTGTAACTATTATTCTCGTGTAGTTGCTGTAAGACTGATATACTCACTATTATTATTGTAACTATTATTCTCGTGTAGTTGCTGTAAGACTGATATACTCGCTATTATTATTGTAACTATTATTCTCGTGTAGTTGCTGTAAGACTGATATAATAAGAAAAGATAAGAGAGTCCTACCAGTCAGCTGAGAGCTGCAGCAAAATATCAGCAAACAACAAACTCTGACTGTCCGTAACTCTTTAGCTGTCAAACATTCACTGCGTAAACATTGGCACAATAACAACCAGCTGGAAAGTAGGGGGTTGATGGAACAATAAAATTGGTAATTTTAAGAGAGTGTAGGAGGAGATAAATATTTATTAACATCATATAGTAAAGAATATTAATAGGGAATTATTGGATTGATAGAAAAATGTTTAATAATGATAATTAAGAAGTCAATATTGCAGAACCTATAAATTTACATGAATATATGAATAAAAATCCATGTTGCTTATAATCCATGTTTGAATGAAACTGAACTTTCTTCATTTTAAAGTTAAAACAAAAATTTAATAAGCTAATTAGCCACAGACTAATTAAGGGGAACGTCCTGCGAAAAATCGCATAATTTAAAAAAATATTATTGCTTAAATAATTGCTTCATAACCTTTTAATAGTGTGTGCAAAATATCAGAGCTGTTGTGTAACTCTAACCCCCTGGGAAGGGAGAGAAAAGAAGGGGGGGGGGTTAAAGAGTCAATATGCACTCTAAAAATGATCTATCAGCCAATTATATTTCGTAGTAATTAATTATATCGCTATATCTGTTATCTAACGTGCCTCACACACACTAAAGTAGGAAAAGGAATATGTCTCAGTTACCCACTACACTTCATACGAGGCAACCTGTCAGATTATCAAACTTTGAAGGATTTTCTAGTAGTTCAAAAAAGCTAAAAATTTTGGTATTCAAAATTCTTAGGGTACGGTTACTATGCATGCATATTCAAGCGATTTTTCGCACTGACGATATCGTCAGAACTGATCGTCAGTGCGAGGTGGTTACACTGTGCGCGATTTCTGATCGTCAGTGTGTTTCTGCCCCATTAATATTGGGGTCTAAACTATGTTTATTTGAGGTAATGTTCGGGAGAAATTAATACATGTGTGCCTCTGAAATAATAGTTGCAACGCTAATTTGATTATTATTTTCACAATTTCACTACACACAATTTTGAAATACCTAAATATAGAAATGATTAGAATATTTTTTATGTAATATAATTGTTGAAAGATATTCCATTTTATTAAAAATAAAAATTGTACAAAGTAACAACCAATTCAAGCCTTTGCAGATAATTATATTATGATTAAATTAATTTCGTATAATTGAATAATATCTATTATTTCTGATACCTAGTATTAAATAATATATTTCCAAAATGCATGAATAAACAGCAATAGCAATCAAATGAAAGAGAAATATACACAAAAATTACCGAAAGTTGTCGCAAGTCGCATGAAAAAATCAAACACATTTGAATGCTGAAGTTAGTCTGATGACTTCGTTCGTATTCTGATGACCAAATCGCAGTCACTGTAACCACTCCCATTGGAAAGCATGAGTTTGATTTTCATCCGATTTCATTAGAAGTCGTCAGTGCGAAAAATCGCTTGAATACGCATTCATAGTAACCGTACACAAAGGCGTTTACAATTTTGAACCTACTGCATTTGTTTTTTGCATTCGATTTCCAGGAAATTTTCTACAACACACTGTAATTGTAATTTAAATTTTCGTATTAGTTTTTCAAAATTTTGAATTGAAAAAACATTCCATGTATTTATTTTCTCACGAATTCTCATTTTTTTTCCAAAAACCAATTTGAAAATCGAATTTACACTTCCATTGTTTTGTTGATAATCCCTTGGAGAATCGAAGGCAAAAAAAACATAAAACCGTAGGTTCAAAATTGTAAGAGGAGTAGGTTTTTCAATAAATGTTCGAAATTCGTTTGAAATTCGAATAACTCTTTATAAAATACGAACAAAAAAGACTTAGAATTCAATTTAATATTAGGCTACTTAGTCTCAGAACCATAGCTTCATTAATAGAAATATTTGCAAAAACTCAAGACGGTCCCCTTAAACTTATTTTATCTTTAGTAACAGTTATTAATCTTTCAGAGACTCGAATTTGAAGTCTCAATTCTGTAACATGGAGGCTTGCAAAGTGATTTCGATTACCATTATTGGTGATATTATATAAGATATTATATAAAGATATTTTATGGATAAGTTACATGTGAAATATGATATGAAATAATGGCCATAACATTCTACCTTGTGGGCAGCAATTCATTAATTGATCCATTATAGATAAAATATAATAAAATAATAGAAAAAAACATTATTGACTCATTATTTTGCTCATCTACTAAAATATTCAAGTTCAATATCTAGTTAGATTACATACCAAATACATTAATCAAAAGTAAATAACTCGCATCTGTCATGAATAATCAATTACTAAAGACTCTAAAGCATTTATTGGTCGGAATTGCAACTGAAAAATACCACATAAATTAATAGAATAGGAAATCAAAGGGAGACTCTTGATTGAATGTAATCCTATTAAGATATTGCAATAAATATGCCTTACCAACCCTCAGATTGAATGGAATATTTTCTAACTGATACCGTGAGTCTTAAATATCTCCGTGAACTCTTCGTTCAAAGTCACAATTAAGTAAATGTACGTGATTGATGTCTTTGATATACTGTATACTTTTGTATTCCCATTATATTTTGAATTGAAATTTTGGTAATAGAATATATTTATTCAGTAAAGGATATATAACTTCAATTTTTTAAGGAATATCACTGACATTAGAAAAATAAACACAAAAGGCTTCGAAGAAGCAGTTTGTAATAAAAGTGGCTTAATAACAGCTAAGATGGATGATAAAATCACCACGCCATGATAAATATAGAATATCTCTGATAACAATTAAAATATACAAATAGTAGCACATATTTCCTCACTAATCAATTGTTTGATTTAGATCAGTGAGCTCAATAACCGTCACTTCTCATATTATTGAAAATAATTCTCACATGACTGTTTTTGATTTTTCTTATCACACGGTGATTAAGATTTTCCCAGCACTGCACTGGACCCTCTTAACTATTGGTAACTTAATAACTTTTAACTAGAAAAACTAATCTCTAATAGTTTTCTAATCTTTAATCTGGCACCAATCTGAATAACAATAATACTAAATAAGGAATTGCTTCCTTCACCCACAAATCAAGATGGAAAGCAAACACCTGCTAACTAACGCACCATTCAAACCAGACTAAATAAATTCTACACCTACCTATCTGTCACACTAAATAATATTAGATTGAACACTATATCAATATATGTCTCCCTCTGGTGGAGGAGTTTGGAAACTTAAATCAGAAATGCATTTAACACATATTAATAATAGTACAATGTTTTAAAAAATCTGTTTATCAAAGTTTATTGAATCCATAAGTATGTTACATTTTATCCTTACATTAATACCTAAGTAGAGCTGAGTAGTCACTATACTTCATCCATCAATATCCAATGGATTAGTGTTATTATCCAGATTAGATTTAGTAAAGCTGTGAGAGTGTAATGGCAAGAGTGGAAATGAGGTCTGGAAAGAGGCTTCAATTTATTATCGACTTTGAATCTTACTTTCATTCGAATATTTTCAAAGATCTGATTCGAAGTGGTCAATCTTTTATCAAATTAAAATAATAATTAGATCAAATTTACACGTAAAGTCATATAATAACATTTATAAATACCATTTGTATACAACAAACTATTAATTGACCAGAAGTGTGATCAAGTCTCTCAGTTCTATTTCTGTGTTTAATTTTGTTGAGCAAAAACTACTTCTAAATTCATGAGGAAGTTTGAATAGAAATGAGTAGCATTTATTCTGAGTAATTTTGCTATATCCAGATTGAGTTCTTGATTATCTGCAATAATTAAAATAAATGTTTAATACATAAACAGTTCAAATATAAACCAATACAGCTTAACGAATACCATTGCAGGCTATTTTTTAAAAATATGTTTCTGTTTGTGTTTGTACATTCACCCGTATTCTTTCAATTGAAAAAATTATCATACTGGAAGAAGAACTGACTTTTAAATTCGAGTGAATGTTCATTCATTCAAATAAAAAATATTTTTTTCAAATAAACTAAAGATATTCACTGTATTTCATTTTAAATGTTTATGTCTCTTTGAAAACAATGAATTGAAAATACACAACAGTGTTCTGTTTCTCAAAGGTACATTCATTTTAATTATCTAATGTTTCCTTACAGTTGATATTGAAAATGGCAGGCTATATTTTTCAACTAGTTGAAGAATTTTAGTATTTGATAATTATTTGAAGCTATTTTCACTTTCATAGTGGGTTCAATGATATTAAAGTGTCTATATAATGAAAACTGAAAGCTTCACAACAAATTTACACGTATTCTAACATTTAAACTGTCCAATATTTCCTTCGATTTTCTCAATCAAAATCTTCAAAATGGCAATTATTTGATAAAGAACTTTTACTTACCCTATGCTGTACATATAATTCAATAAGAAAAATTTTCTTATTTAACACACGGTTCTCTGTTGAACCAAAAACAATTCCTTTATTTACAAAGTATTAAATTAGAATAACTGAAATACATAGAATCATTAATTTCACAATTATTTAAATTTCAAAAGTCAGTTATCTAACTTCTTTAATTCTCAATTCTAATTAAGATGTTTTCTATTAGTTAGGTACTTCAATTATAAAAAAAATTGTTATTATATTAGCAATATGTAGGAGTTAGGTATATACCATAGGTAACCATATATTATTATTGGCTTCTTAATGCTATATAGGAATTAAAATCATCCTTCACATGCAAAGAATCTACCCTCAAAATTTTATAAAATATTTTGTATTGTATTTTCTCCTATGACAATAGTATGTTTTCAATCAATCAAATTTATTTAAAAACATACAATTATGGCGTTATACTGATATATTCTCAGTATTGATAGTAAACACAATATTGATTGTGCTTTCATTTCACCTTGAATATAAAATGACGTCACCCACACCTATACGAAGCGTTCACAACACTAGCGAGTAAATAATTCAGTATTTTTGTGGTTGACAGAAAACAGAAATGTTTTCAACTCTTATAATGTTTGCAGTGTATTTTCACGGTTCCACAAGAAGCTTATTAGTCACCGTATTTGTCGATGAGAATAAAAAATGGAAAGTGAAGTTTGGGGAAGTAAAAGTTATAATCTAGTTCAGTAGAACTCTTCTATAGTGAACTCCTGTATAGTGAATCGTACTGTATGGTAGAATCCTGTATAGCTACATACAGAGCATCACCATAATACTTTTCACTGAAAGTAGTACATCATCACCGTGATTTTTTTCTCTGATAGTACATCATCACAGTGACTCTTTTCTCTGATAGTACATCATCGCAGTGACTCTTTTCTCTGATAGTAAATCGTCACAATGACTCTTTTCTCTGATTTCTTTTCTCTGATAGTACATCATCACAGTGACCCTCTTCTCTGATAGTATATCATCACAGTGACTCTTTTCTCTGATAGTACATCATCACAGTGACACTTTTCTCTGATAGTACATCATCACAGTGACTCTTTCCTCCGATAGTACATCATCACAGTGACTCTTTTCTCTGATAGTACATCATCACAATGATTCTTTTCTCTGATAGTACATCATATCAGTGACTCTTTTCTCTGATAGTACATCATCACAGTGACTCTTTTCTCTGATACTACATCATCACAGTGACTCTTTACTCTGATAGTAAATAATCACAGTGACTCTATTCTCTGATAGTACATCATCACAGTGATTCTTTTCTCTGACAGTACATCTTCACAGTGACTCTTTTCTGTGATTGTACATCATCACAGTGACTCTTTTCTCTGATAGTACTTCATCACAGTGACTCTTTTCTCTGATAGTACATCATCACAGTGACTCTTTTCTCTGATAATACATCATCACAGTGACTCTTTACTCTGATAGTACATCATCACAGTGACTCTTTTCACTGATAGTACATCATCACAGTGACTCTTTTTTCTGATAATACATCATCTCAGTGACTCTTTACTCTGATAGTACATCATTACAGTGACTCTTTTCTCTGATAGTACATCATCACAGTGACTCTTTTATCTAATAGTACATCATCACACTGACTCTTTTCTCTGGTAGTACATCATCAAAGTGACTCTTTTCTCTGATAGTACATCATCACAGTGACTCTTTTCTCTGATAGTACATCATCACAGTGACTCTTTTCTCTGACAGTACATCATCACAGTGACTCTTTTCTCTGATAGTACATCATCACAGTGACTCTTTTTTCTGATAGTACATCATCACAGTGACTCTTTTATCTGATAGTACATCATCACAGTGACTCTTTTCTCTGATAGTACATCATCACAGTGGCTCTTTTCTCTGATAATACATAATCACAGTGACTCTTTTCTCTGACAGTACATCATTACAGTGACTCTTTTCTCTGATAGTACATCATCACTGTGACTCTTTTATCTAATAGTACATCATCACACTGACTCTTTTCTCTGGTAGTACATCATCAAAGTGACTCATTTCTCTGATAGTACATCATCACAGTGACACTTTTCTCTTCTGATAGTACATCATCACAGTGACTCTTTTCTCCGATAGTACATCATCACAGTGACTTTTTCTCTGATAGTACATCATCACAGTGACTCTTTCCTCCGATAGTACATCATCACAGTGACTCTTTTCTCTGATAGTACATCATCACAATGATTCTTTTCTCTGATAGTACATCATATCAGTGACTCTTTTCTCTGATAGTATATCATCACAGTGACTCTTTTCTCTGATAGTACATCATATCAGTGACTCTTTTCTCTGATAGTACATCATCACAGTGACTCTTTTCTCTGATAGTACATCATCACAGTGACTCTTTTTTCTGATAGTACATCATCACAGTGACTCTTTTATCTGATAGTACATCATCACAGTGACTCTTTTCTCTGATAGTACATCATCACAGTGGCTCTTTTCTCTGATAATACATCATCACAGTGACTCTTTTCTCTGACAGTACATCATCATAGTGACTCTTTTCTCTGATAGTACATCATCACAGTGACTCTCTTCTCTGATAGTACATCATCACAGTGACTCTTTTCTCTGATAGTACATCATCACAGTGACTCTTTTCTCTTACAGTACATCATCACAGTGACTCTTTTCTCTGATAGTACATCATCACAGTGACTCTTTTCTCTGTTAGTACATCATCATAAGGACTCTTTTCTCTGATATTACATCATCACAGTGACTCTTTTCTCTGATAGTACATCATCACAGTGACTCTTTTCTCTGATAATACATCATCACAGTGACTCTTTTCTCTGACAGTACATCATCACAGTGACTCTTTTCTCTGATAGTACATCATCACAGTGACTCATTTCTCTGACAGTACATCATCACAGTGACTCTTTTCTCTGATAGTACATCATCTCAGTGATTCTTTTCTCTGACAGTACATCATCACAGTGACTCTTTTCTCTGATAGTACATCATCACAGTGACTCTTCTCTCTGATAGTACATCATCACAGTGACTCTTTTCTCTGATAATACATCATCACAGTGACTCTTTTCTCTGACAGTACATCATCACAGTGACTCTTTTCTCTGATAGTACATCATCACAGTGACTCATTTCTCTGACAGTACATCATCACAGTGACTCTTTTCTCTGATAGTACATCATCTCAGTGATTCTTTTCTCTGACAGTACATCATCACAGTGACTCTTTTCTCTGATAGTACATCATCACAGTGACTCTTTTCTCTGATAGTACATCATCACAGTGACTCTTTTCTCTGATAGTACATCATCTCTGTGACTCTTTTCTCTGACAGTACATCATCTCAGTGACTCTTTTCTCTGACAGCACATCATCACAGTGACTCTTTTCTCTGATAGTGCATCATCACAGTGACTCTTTTCTCTGATAGTACATCATCACAGTGACTCTTTTCTCTGATAGTACATCATCTCAGTGGCTCTTTTCTCTGATAGTACATCATCACAGTGACTCTTTTCTCTGATAGTACGCTGTAGCATATGTCACTCTGTTTAATATTCTGTCATGTCAATTCACTCTGTCAGTTTACGTTAACAGGACGATAGAAATTCCTGACGATTGTTTGACGCATCGTCAGTGAAGTGAAAATAAGCTGAGAAACTGGAATGATGAATTGGGACATTGAACATTTTGGGCAATATCTCTATAGTAATGGACATCACTGAATCGAATAAAATAAAGTTTAATTAGCACTGTAATCCACTGTACTGTAGTAAAACTGTGAAAGGTGGTACCTGTAAGGCTAAAAATGAAAAGGATACTACCACTAAAAATACAGTTTTAAAATATTGTTCATTATCTATTAATTTTTAGGATATTGTCTTTAAGGTTACTAACTCATTGATTGGCTCTGGAGATTGACCAATGAGTGTATCTGGGGGCGTGTGACCAATTTAAAAATTGATATTTTTATTAGAATACGCAAAGTAGTTTCACTTTGACCTCAAATTGCGTATTATAACGGTAAATAATATTCAAGTTAAGTGACACGCTATCAGAATGCAAATGAATATGATGATATGAATCTTAAGTTAATTCTATAAATTCATACATTTTAGCATAGCTGAAACCAATAAATACAAAATATAACAAATACATGCTTTTCAACTATAATGTTTTCATAAAGTGAATCCCTTTACTATAAACAGGGATTCAGTTTACAGGGATAATCATCTTTTCCATTAATTTACAAATTTCAACAACTGAGTAACTCAGAGAGAAAAAATAGCATGAAAAGTACGCTTGTTATTTATCATGAGAGATTATTGTAAATGCAGTATTATTGTGATAAGTAATCAAATTTCCATGATTAGTACAATTATTAATGTGTAAGTAATTCATAGAAGAAAAAACAGTTAATGTTATACCATTAACTGTTTTATTTGATCATTTGATGTAATATTCTATTACTTGTTTTATTTTCTAGTTTTGTTGAATTTCGTATTATTTTATTGCAATTTCATTTCAAATAATTTTTAAATACTGTAATGACATTATTTTTGATGAATTAAATAATTAATTTTCATGAATCACATTGATTAAATTTCTTTTCGTGATCCAAACGATATTGTTAAAACATTGAAGATATACGCATCGCTCTGTAATTTAATATATCATGAGATGAATCAATGCAGTTTCACCCTTTAGTGTAGATATTTGAAATATGGGAGTTGAAAAATTCTATCTGCAAATTTCTGGACATAAAGTTTAATTACTATTCTTTACTAAAGCATTCAAACTAGCGGCACAAAACCAATTATCTGAGTCTACAGACAGAAGAGGTAATTCAAACTCAATGTTGTAGTTTTATAGCAAATGCTCTTTTCATCATCAAGAACAGGAATGATAATAGATGGTACATATTTCACTTATTTTTTCCTGTTCGAAAGCTTGAATCATAAAAAAAAACTTCAAAGAAGAATTAAATCACCTCTAGAATTTATGGATATTTGTGGGGTATAAATTATCAATGATATCAAAAGGAGCTCATATATAATCTTTCACGAACTAGTTAAATACTTCCAATGTTATAAAAGCATGTAACTAATCCGAAAGATAATAAATAAAACATAACTATAACATCCATGTTAACAGTGAACCGTTTGGCTCTACAGATGCTATCAAAAATTGGATTAATAAATTAAGATGCTTAGGAAGTAGAGCATAAAAGCAATTATAGAACATGGAGTCGATATCAGCATTTCAATGATATGGTGGGCATTAGAATTGAGTACTTGGTATTTCAGATGGTAAAATAGCAAGGTTAATATTCAGGAGCACTACTGGTATGAAATTCTGCTTTGAAAATTAAAAATACGTTTTAATAGTTTTATTTTAGCTGCACGGAATGGAAATTGAAAAGGTTTGAACTACAAATAAATTGAACAATTTTTTCAGTAAAACATGAATTATATGTCCATTTATGTCTGTTCACGCAGTGTATCTTTGTAGTAAATGATTGCTTTAAAATGAAATAAATAAATAATAATGAAGTGTAAATTATCGAATCAAATAGATAATTATAAAATAATTATAAAATACATGAATAGAATCAATATTTATAGTAAATGTTTAAAATGTGAGTAGTATTATTAATATTAAATATTTATATATGTATCTTGAAATGAATAAATATAAAACTATTATTGATATTTTTAGCACAATAAAATTTGATGAACATTCACACAGTTATCTGTATTGAAAAAGTCGTAGATTTACAAACTTATCTTCTTTTCAATCGAACTATTCAATATTATATATTTTCAACAGATGATTAAAACACACTATGAAATATCAGTTATGAGAGAATAGCTTTATCAACAAATAAATAATTAATTATTGATAACCTATTTCATCTTTTTTCTTTCAATCGGTGACAAAATTGAATTTATTTGAATTTATTCTATAACATATATTTCACAAACTAATTAGTAAGACCTGATCTGTTCTAAAAGAAAGAGAGAGACATCTTCTAACTATAAATTAATAATAATTTATAAATTAGACGAGTTGGTATTTTATTTTTTTATAATCTTATGATTTACGAACCCAAAATATCCGATACCTCAACAGTCTAATTATTTTCAACTTCAAAGGGTAGCCACTGAACTCCAATTAACAAACGAATGAACTAACACAATTTGTTCCGATGTTTAGATTGGCTGAGTCGGTAAAAACAAAATTGTTAGTGTATTTATAAACTGAAAACAATTACGGTATTGATTACTAAATATTAATTTTCTTTTTTGTAATACACCCTTTCATTGTTTCTTTTATCAATTGGATTATATATTTGATCATTTTCAAATCGAAAGTAGTCATTGTTTACTTTGATACAATCCTAACACTTTATCGGAGCTTCTGCTTCGGAAATGAAAAACAAATAAACTCGAAGGAGCAGTTAGATTGAAAAGTGAGTAGATTATTTCATATCCATCTTGATTGAATACCATATGACCAATTTAATCATAATTTTTAATATTTTATTTTTAATCATATACCATATGAACAATTTAATTATATACATTGACTAGATTATCATCGTATATAGATATTACTTACCAAAAAATGTAGATATCCAAAGTCAAACTAATAACAAGACATTTTTGAACAAAATGATGTCAGCATCTCCTAAAAATTCATTCAATCCGAAGTTACTCTCACGATAGCAACATTAAAATAATACAAAATAAAAACTGTATAAAAGGGAAATATAAGTAATACGTTCAATAACAGAATCGACATTATTTTAATTAACTTATAATGATATCATCACAACTTGACAATAGAATGAGTTAATTGATGCAGTGAAAATTACTCTTCTATTATAATAATATATCTAGGTACTATTTTCATTCAAATATCAGAGATTTATTGTTTAGCAAAATATTACAAAGAGAAAATTTCAATTTTGTCTCAAAATGAAGAATAAATTGAAATGCATACAATTTAGAGACGTACATATATTGTATTTTCAACAAACATTTTCTACTGATGAGAAGAAACTCAATGCATTAATTAATATATTAGGATTTATAATGGCTATTGAAAATATATAGCACTACTAACATATTACTATAACATTAAATTATAATATAAGCTTGAATTATTGTTATTTATAAAGTATGAAATGTGTAAATTAATTATAGCGTCAACGCGGGCATTGCCCCGCACTTAGTGAACAAGTCCAATTATCTTTATAACAATTACAGATAGTGAAGATCTGTAAAATGCAAAAGGAAATGGTAGTCACGAACTCTATATGTAAAAAACGGCTTAGCCTTATGACCAATGGGTTAATAGTTATCCAACTTTTTCTAAAAAATTTGATACCCTAGCAAACCGGACAATAATCCTGCACCATTCAGGGCATTATCCTGCATCACTCCAAGCAATATCCTACATTAATAATAGTTTATTGAAGATATTAGAAGAAAGATTACAAGTTATATACAAGAAATATACATTTTTGAATTGAAACCAACATATACACACAATTAATACTATCAAGCCCCTTATAGTAGCTATACTAACTAACATTGCAGGTTAATGGCCTGCAGCCCTATTAACTTGAGAACTAATACATCAATTCAAATTTAGATTACACCATCGTAAAGAACAGCTTCGAAACTCTTAGAAACAATATTAAAAGTACGCTAGTACAACACTTGGAAATAGCGTCATGTGTTTGAACAAGTAACACCTATGAAAGTTAGGAGGCTCAATATTGAGCCACCTGAAAATGTCATTCTCAAAATTCAACATTTTATAGTACTGTAAAAGTGCGGGATAATGCCCTACATATTTTTTTTCATGCCAGGCAAAACCCCGCAATACTTTGTTGCCATGTAGTCAATTTTTGGCTGACCTGAAACAAAAAAAGGAGATGGTTTCTTAAAGTACGCTGATTAACCTATAATATGTCACAAACGTGATCAAATTTGATTAAGAATTGAGGATTCTGCAGCAAATCTTGCAAAATTATCTGATTTTACGAATGCAAATGATTGGTGCATAATTTTATGGTGTACTATTTAAAAGAATATTTTAAAATACTTAATAACACCTAACATGGATAATATTATCTGTCCTGAGGGTTGAAAACCTGCTCTTTCTAATGACGTAAACAGAAATTTAAATTTCCGAATAGTTTTGGAGATAAGAGAGTTGCGGGGTAATTTCATCACATTTCAGGTGCAGGGGAATTACCCGCGTTGACGCTATATAGTAACACGAACATATATGTACACACGTTATTTTTCAATTTAATATTTATACTTCATGTAAAATATTATCAGTTGAGCATTAGCATACAATACAAATGTGTTCAATTCCAAAGGTGGCCAGAATATATCATAAATTGTTAAAAAATGTAAGTTTAAATTTTGACAAAAATTATACACGTGTTACACAATAATATGAAAACACCTTGACGTTCCTCCGTGGAATACAATTTTTTGGAGATCCCAAAGAACAGTTTTGTTGAAATTGTGTTTTCAAGGTGTTCATTGTGCTCTCAAGTGATGCTTGGAGCCCTGGTCTTCCAATTTGCTCTAACAATTCGATCAGATAACCACACCTTTCAGCCAGACCTGTTCTTGGCAGAGGACGTTTTTCCTTCTCTTTCAAAGGAAGTCATTACTTTTGAGACACTAGCTCTTGTAACACCAAATATTTGGACAGTTTCTGTTACACCAGCGCATGTCATACGCGTACCAACAATTTGGTCTCTTTGAAAGTCGAGAGATCTACCTTTTTCATAAGGCTAATTATAAAATATTCAAAAAATTATCTTAAGACATTTATTGTTGAGCTTTACTCATCTACAATTTGTTTAAACTTTACGATGCTAAAATCATAGGTCTTGCATTCTTCCTCTGTATGTTTATGTTCAAATACTAATTATATAATGCATACAAAAAATAAAAATGTTATCAAGCAAACGAAAACACCATCAGCCATCCATCTTTTAATATATACCATAGAAAGAGAAAATTGTGTTAGAAAATAACAGTTCGATGTTCGACATTTGCTGTCGATCAAAAATCAGCTCAGGAGCAACACAACACTCCGTGCATATAAAGTCCTACCTTAGTGAGAAAGAGGAAAGAGCGAAAGAAGATAAAAAATTCATAAGGGTATAAAGATGAAAAAAGTGATTTCTAGGAACTTCTGGACGGGGCTTAAGAGCCGCATTTTGTTTCGTAGCATAGCTACCATTATTCTCCTGTTACCGACAGTTTCTAATTTTCATCTTTATAATAATAGTCTCTGTGATGTTTTGAAGCGAAAAGTTATATGCAGTTTGGGGAAAACTATACAATGGCTGGTGAAATGAGGAGGAAGTTTAAACAAGTATAAAATAATAAATTCAAAAGTAATATTTCATTAAATAAAATCATAGATAAATTAAAAATTAATGAATAGAAAAATAGATTATCTGAGACATTGATGGTTAAATATATAGATAAATCAATTCATACATCATTCAAAATAATTATATTTGCATTATGAAGAAATATAATTAAGTAATCCAATTCACTCCTGCTGGCGAAATGGGGATAAGTCCAAATATTGCCAAAATGTGTTATGACGGCTAAAAAATTGTCCGAATGGCCTACTTTGCTGGCGGAGAATTTGGATATATTTTGAGCGAATTTGATAGTCATCATGTCAGAAAATCTGTGAAAACTGAAAGTTTTTCGATATTTAAAAGTGATTCTCTCAATAACTATTTTTCTTGGAGTTACTTTCTTTTTCACAAGCAAGAGTGACTTAATCATTTGAAACAACAATTAAGTTAACAATACTTTGAATTTAAATCAATACCCAAAACACATATTAAGTTTACTATTTGTAAATTATTAGAAAATACGAACATAATAAATATATATCTTATGAAACTGCTTAAGTTACGATCAGATCTCAAATGGATAATCTAGTTACAGTGCAATATTTGTAGTATGTACAGTGTTCTCCATTAAAAGACTGTGCCTGTTAATGGTCTTATTTATTATTGATACAACTCCTTTAAAATCTTTATTATCTGATATTTTCAAACATGGAAGTTTCCTGAAAAATAATATCTATAGTAGTCTAGGACTTAAATGGGGGGTAAATATTACACCCCCTCCTTTTCACACTCAACTACCCGATTCAAAACGGAACAAAATTAATCTAGTGTTAATAAGGTTATTGTACACAAAATAGATATTCAAATTGATTCTTTATCCTAATCTACTAATTATGAATTTGATACCAGTTTAGATGTTATTTACTTCATTTAAAGCTACTCCAAACTTATCTTTTTCTCTCCTGTAATCAATTCAGAAAGTTTCCGAGGCAGTTCCAATCGAATGCAAATTTTATCTCTTCCCTTTCCTCAACTTCACCGGATTTGAATTGGATTGGTTTACACTTTACGGGGATATTTATAGATTGGAAGAGAAATGACAACATTTAATGTTACAAAATTACTCGTAAACCATAAGTTATTCATGTGCAGAAAATCTCTTTTGCTTATCATTGAAAAAATAACAATGTTCAGTGACTCTTTTTTTTTTTTTCGTTCAATGAGACATTTTAAATTTCTAGTCAGAATTAGATGGAATCAGTATAAATATTGAATTGGACTGGGTGTACTTTGAACGGTCTAGAAGTTGTCTTTAATTATCGTATGTACAATATAGTGTAGTTATATTGTAAAATAAGATGAATTGAAGTTTAACAATAATCAACTAAATCAAAAGAGAAACTATAATTTACATTATGCGTCACTAAAAATAAATTGCATTTATATTCAGGCAATAATACGAAAAAAAAATTAGGAAACAGATAATTTTCACTCGAGAGAAATAAGAAACATTTCCATAATTTTACATAAAAGGAAAATAATAATTGTTTAGATGTTTACCTAAAGCAACACTCAGTCTCCATGTAAATAATCCCTCAACAGCCCTAAGATTGCACAGTTACTCCTGTGGTGAGGGAAAACATTGCATTTGTCACTCTGTTTTCGAAAATGAATTTCAAACAATTTGAACACTTGTGGAAAGGAATAGAGAAAGAACGAGAAGATAAAAAGGAAATGGTGAATTAGATGGAAATATAGAGAAAGAGAGATGTTTTAGTAAGAAAATATACATGGGATATTTAAGTTTTCACAAAAACTTGATTTTAATCTTGCCTAAATTTTCTCTCATATATAGGATAAACATTAAACTTAGGAGGTAATGTATAATTTAAAATATAATATGTTTGAGTTTATCCACAAATTTATGTTTATTTTCTTAGTGTATCACAATTAGGATTTAATACCAGTCAAAATAGACGAAAATTATATTCTAATAATAAGCACTAAGGTGTCAAGCCTACAAATATCACCAAGCAATGACTTGTTCACAGTAGACTAAAGTCACCATATCACTAAATAGTGACTTGTACACACTAGACTAAAGTCACCATATCACCAAACAGTGACTTGTACACAGTACACCAAAGTCACCATATCACCAAACAGTGACTTGTAAACAGTAGACTAAAGTCATCATATCACCAAACAGTGACTTGTACACAGTAGACTAAAGTCACCATATCACCAAACAGTGACTTCTACACAGTAGACTAAAGTCACCATATCACCAAACAGTAACTTGTAAACAGCAGGCTAAAGTCACCATATCACCAAACAGTGACTTCTACACAGTAGAGTAAAGTCACCATATCACCAAACTGTGACTTGTACACAGTAGACTAAAGTCACCATATCACCAAACAGTGACTTGTAAACAGTAGACTGAAGTCACCATATCACCAAACAGTGACTTGTACACAGTAGACTAAAGTCACCATATCACCAAACAATGACTTGTACACAGTAGACTAAAGTCACTATTTTAGTCTCGTGTAACAAACGAGAAGAGACAGAAAGGAGCATTAACTCAATGAGGGACAATTTCGAGCTACAAACTTTCGAATGGGAAAATAGAAGCGATTTTACTATGTATCTTAGGGCTACAACTTTCAACAAAAAGATTGCGTAAACTCTGCTGTAACTGAGTTAATGCAGGTGAAAATTACAGATGAAGGGATAATCCTGGGGGAAATATTGGAAAGTGAATCTGGAAATATAATTGCAGAGAATCCAAAAATAATAATATAAAATAAAATGATATATTAGAAAGATTTAATTTATTAGAGTGACCTTTAAGACAACATTATAAATCGGAAGATGAATCTTTCACTTTATTATATAACTATCATAATTAGTTACCTTCATGTGGAGAAATACAGCAAGGCCTCTATTAAAGAATGGACAGTGCAAGTACTGCCCATAGTGTAATTGGTCTAATTTGTCACCATAGTAACTGTAAACTTTGTCCACCAACTGATAAACTTCCTGTGTCAACTAATTCATGCATGAAACAAACAGTAAAGAAGAAGGAGAGTCGTTGTGCCTGAAAATGTTATGTTTATCTAAAATTTCTAAAATATAGTAAACAGCGCATAAAGTTTTTTAGATAGTGTCTCTACCGCATAAGTTTTAATCGATACAGGGCTGCAAGAATAATATTAAGATTTTAAGGTTAACTCTTCCCTAATTGGTCGGCAAGTAAGAGGAGCAAACAGAGGGTGAATTATTATTCCGTTAGTGTTCCGCCCCCTGTTGGCTTCTTTTCCTTCCCTATATTCTATATTGTTGTGTCCACTAGTTTTTTGTACTGCATATTTCATGATTATTTAATGACCTGTCAGAAGCGCTTGAGGGGTTATACTGTACGCTTTTCGAAACAGTTATCTGTCAATCTCTAAAGCTAATCAATGAGTTTGTAACCTTAGAAACATTATCCTAAAAACTTATCAGCAAGTAACATATTGTACTAACCTTTTAATTTCTTACTTTAGGTTGCCAACCGGAAGAGTTGATTGACTATATAAAATATAAATATTCCAAATTAACGAAATGAATAAATAAATGATCAAACACCCATGTTATTCTACTTCTTCTTCTAAATTATTAAAATAATAGTTGGAAGTCTCATGGGCCAAAACAAATATACATCGCATGACGATAATGTTACTGATATACTCGCTATTATTATTGTAACTATTATTCTTGTGTAGTTGCTGTAAGACTGATATACTCGCTATCATTATTGTCACTATTATTCTCGTTTAGTTGCTGTAAGCCTGATATACTCGCTATCATTATTGTTACTATTATTCTCGTGTAGTTGCTGTAAGACTGATATACTCGCTATTATTATTGTAACTATTATTTTCGTGTAGTTACTGTAAGACTGATATACTCGCTATTATTATTGTAACTATTATTCTCGTGTAGTTGCTGTAAGACTGATATACTCGCTATTATTATTGTTACTATTATTCTCGTGTAGTTGCTGTAAGACTGATATACTCGCTATTATTATTGTTACTATTATTTTCGTGTAGTTGCTGTAAGACTGATATACTCGCTATTGTTATTGTAACTATTATTATCGTGTAGTTGCTGTAAGACTGATATACTCGCTATTATTATTGTAACTATTATTCTCGTGTAGTTGCTGTAAGACTGATATACTCGCTATTATTATTGTAACTATTATTTTCGTGTAGTTGCTGTAAGACTGATATACTCGCTATTATTATTGTAACTATTATTCTCGTGTAGTTGCTGTAAGACTGATATACTCGCTATTATTATTGTAACTATTATTTTCGTGTAATTGCTGTAAGACTGATATACTCGCTATTATTATTGTAACTATTATTCTCGTGTAGTTGCTGTAAGACTGATATACTCGCTATTATTATTGTAACTATTATTCTCGTGTAATTCCTGTTATACTGATATACTCGCTATTATTATTGTAACTATTATTCTCGTTTAGTTGCTGTAATTCTGATATACTCGCTATTATTATTGTAACTATTATTCTCGTGTAGTTGCTGTAAGACTGATATACTCGCTATTATTATTGTAACTATTATTCTCGTGTAGTTGCTGTAATTCTGATATACTTGCTATTATTATTGTAACTATTATTCTGGTGTAATTCCTGTTAGACTGATATTCTCGCAATTATTATTGTAATTATTATTCTCGTGTAGTTGCTGTAAGACTGATATACTCGCTATTATTATTGTAACTATTTTTCTCGTGTAGTTGCTGTAAAACTGATATACTCGCTATTATTTTTGTAACTATTTTTCTCGTGTAGTTGCTGTAAGACTAATTTAATAAGCAAAGAGAAGAGATTCCTACCAGTCAGCTGAGAGCTGCAGCAAAATATCAGCAAACAACAAACTCTGACTGTCCGTAACTCTTTAGCAGTCGAACATTCACTGCGTAAACATTGGCACAATAACAACCAGTTGGAAGTAGGGGGTTCTGCAACAATACGAATGGGAAAAAGGCAAGAATGAAGGATCTATGAAATGATTTCTAGAAAAATTGGTAGTTGAAATGGAATAAAAGGTGACACAAAAATTCTGAGACAAACAAAACAAATCAGATAAAACGGGGGTTGGTGACACAATTCTATGGAAAAATGTGAAGGTAAGGGAGTGGGAAGGGAAAATAGGAAATTATAATTTGGTAAATTAGTGAATCAAATAGAATTTTTGTATTCTTTTATGTCTGGCAAAATTAAATATTCCAAACATTATTTACATGGGTCATGAAAAGAATTACGGCTAATTTTAAATAATCTGCTAAAAAAGATTCATTTATACTTCAGAAATCATTGTTATGTCCTCATGCTAAATGTATCTATACGCATTATGAAAAAGACACCAAATATAGTGTCAGATGGTTACTTTATTTTGTCACTGGACTTCACAAAGATCCACACCAAAGAACTGAAGACTCTGCAAACTATTTATAAAGTTCCATTAAGGTGACCAATTACCTCCTAACGCATAATGCACTGCTGCCTAATCGCAGTAAAGACCTGATCATCAGAGAGAAGAGAGAAGAGAATTGAATAGAGTGGAGTGCTCTATTGGTTTCTTATGATGTTTTTTTTTCACAGTTTATTTTGATATATTGATTACAATGTGAAAATCACTGAAAATTTCATCGTCTGCTGGTTTAAAAGTAAGAGAAGCTTATGTTCTGTATGGGACTAAACCTGGACTATAATGATGAATATTTTGCATCTAACCTCAGAATTTTTTTAAAGGTGTTTAATAAGATTGTTTTCTTGCAACTAACTTTCAGAAGAGATTTCGGGAATCTTCAATCTTCACCTTCCCAATCGAATATTTTTTTTCTATTTCCATAGCATTATATGCCATTAAAAAACGATAAATTATATCTTAGCTTCACATGCTATTTGACACGATTAAACTTGTGTCAATATTATCAATAGCTAATATATGTATTATTAGATACAATTATAATAGAAATAATACCACATTGAATATCTTCAACTGGTACTTTTTTTCAATATGAAAGAAAATTTTCGTTAATTAAATCCCCCCGTTCATCAAGTTTTTAAATATAGTGAGAAAAACATAACAAATTGTAGAGGAAAATGAATGTAACCAAATAAATTCAATTATCATCATAAAACACGGTAAATATTAACACTAGATTTCACTACTTCAATAGAATCTGAATATTTGATACCCTTTCAAAAATTGTTTGTATAACAATTTATGACAGAGTGAAGTAATGAATAGAAAATAAAAATCAACGGATTTTACTAATAATATTTAAGTATTACATTCTTATCATTTTATTTTTTTCCTGAGTAATATGTAAATTTACATTATAAATGGTTAATTTCCAGACAATAACTTATAACGAAAATGAAATTATACAAAATAATGAACTTAAAATGTAGAAATTTAATCACAACAAAACATAATAATTATTATTAGGAGTTTTTGAATAGAATATAATAGACATTAAAAATATAAGAAAAATTTAGAAATATAGTGGGGCCATCAAAGAATAAGAGTTGAAAAGCACCTATCCTCCTATAGCCCCTCCTATATAACTTTCATTCTGGTACAGACATATTTTGGATAGAAACCCTGGGAATTTACTCCATTAAAAAGTTAACGATGTGTAAAGATGTATTGTCCATCACAGTGAGAACAACTTATAAGAGTTCTTTATTTTTCCTGATTCAAAAAGAAAAAATCTGTCAATAGACTCTACAGAAGAGAAAGTACACCTATATCGGTATAAATCATAACTAAACGATTTGAAAGCGTAAAAAAAATAATCTAACTGAACTATGCAATTAAAAATTCTGATTCATTCTAAAAGATTATATCCTTCCAAATCATTAAATTTAACAAATATCTCATATTTACAACTGATTTTCACTGTAACTTTAGCCTCTCTTTTGAGTGTCAAAACAACAGCAATAACTTGCCTGATGAGATGGATTGCTTATCTCATAGTCAAGCAGTTTTTTTTAAGCAAATAGCTAATTCTTTTTTGTATTTTTCTTATCAATTTGAATTCAATAACAATATAACTTATTAATTGGTTGATGTAGTGAGAATTTCTATGTTGTGAAGAAGGCTTACCAATCTCGTGATGTTGTCAGCAAGTTTGTGATTGGTAATTATGAGCAGTGAGTCATTCTTTTGTTTCTTTTGGTTAGTATTTGACAGTGAAAATTATCATATGTTCATATATTACAATAAGAGAGATAGTGTGTCTATTTGAGATTTTCGTTAATTAGCAAATTACTGCATTCATGCACGAAGTAGCTTTCATGCATCAATGAGCACAATGAAGGAAGTAATGAGACATTAGTTTGGATATTATTGTCTATTGGAATACTTCTTCAAATTCCATATATTTATTTTAATTTATAAAAAAACTACTGGCTTCGAAACAGATTAATTTTCAATATAACCGATTATTTCATTAAGACTGGATGAGAAATGATATTTTTATACAAATGCTAATTCTCTCACTGTTTATACAGCTTCCGTATGTTATTTATTTATTATTCTGACTTTCTATTTTACCTGAAGCGACTCATTATAAATTATTCTGTTATTAGAATCTGCTGACAAAACTAATCTGAAAATGACTCATGATTATTTTTCTTTCTCATTGACTCTGTTTTCATTAAGTATTTTACGTATATTCATGAAAACAATTCAATTAGTTTGATTTTGATAACATCTCAAACTATGAATTTATATACTGTAGCTACAGCTTATTTTGCAAAAGAAAGAAATATCTACATGCTTCCTGTTTGAGTTTTCCTTAAATTTAGTAATAAATAAAATGAATTAATTTAGATTAATGTTAAAGCTTTAATATTTCGAATTATAAATATATAATAAATAAGTTTGGTCAATTGATATAAACTTTATAAAATCTCATACAACGAAAGATTAAAGTTGATGGAATGCTCCTAAGAGACAGCACTCAAGCCAACAAGTAGGCTCATATTAACTATTTCCCTACTTTAACCTACTATCAGCCAGGTGACTCAAGCCTGGCCAGTAACCACTTGTTCACACAGGGAATATATTCCAAAGAGTCAGTGAAGGACGTGAACGCAGGACATCTCTGACGTGAAGGGAGTACTCATACCACTGTGCTACCGAGAGACTAAAACTAATTGAAATTGTTTCTAACCCTCACTAAGTTTAGAGGTATAATAACTATTACTCATCCTTTCTTAATATATATTAATGCATTTATTTTGAATTTTACTTCATAGTCACACAATATACAGATTTGTTAATAATCCATGTCACTTCAGGTGTCTTTCAAACTCAACTTCAATAAACTTTTCGCCTAAACTTCACCTGAGTTTGGAGAGTTAAAGTTCTGTGCCTCTCCTTAAATCGGAGAACAAATAAATAACGTCTGTGAGCACCTGATTCTGCCACAGTCTCTGCCATGGAAGGAGAAGATGGAAGGGGAAAGAAATATGACCACTGAATCAACTTTGAATAGTAACATACCGAAATGTATGTTTTACATACTTATATAGGGGCTGAACTTGAAGTTAGATTTTATTTTTTAGTTCGATAAAGATGTTTAGAGAAGACTGAAAGGAAAAGAAATCTAGCCTGGAACTGACCTGGAAATAAATTTTATACTGTAACTAGTGTATGAAAGTAAATTTCAATGATAGTTTCATTCTTTCCATACGTTTCTTCATACTATTGTTATGTATACTTCTTTCTTCAATTTGGAAAATATTTAAATCATTTGAAAGAAATTCATGAGCAATATATGTCTGATTAATTTCATTTCATTGAAGAATCCAAGCAAACCTCCTCTCATCCGATGCATGAAATGGTTATAGGTATCTACAGCCCCTTAGGGAGACCAGAGGTCATCCTTTGTAGATTTATTAAGGGCAAATTTCCTGCTCTTTTATCTCTTTATTGAAGATATTTTGTTACAGAAATATTGTCTGGAGTAAATAATATTCAGAAGAAAAAAATTCAACAATCTCTATCATTCCTCTTTTGAATAATAAAAATTGATAGAAAGTCAATAATTTTGTATTCACAAATGTAGTTTTTATGGATTAAAAAAAGTGACTATTTGAAAAATTAATAAAAATTGTTCTCAATGTTAGAAAGTTAAATTGAATGTAAACTCAGAGAAATTCTGATGCACTCAGGTGCTTCGAGTTCACCCTACGGCTTTGTCTCTAAAGCGAGGCGCTTTAGTGCTTCAAATTATAGTTTGAATGCACTAAAGTGCATCAGTTAGATGCACTTTAGTGTCTACTGACTGAGCTATAAGTTTGTTATAATGATTATTTTTATCATTTTAGCAAATGAATATTTGAGACACTAAAGTGCATCGAACTAATCCACTTTAGTGCATCCAAACTACTGTTTGATACACAAAAGTGTCTCACTTTAAAGCCAAAGCCATAGGGTGAACTCGAAACAACTGGGTGCATCCGTTTGAGTTTTTTTTTTTTTTTCTCAGTGTAGGATTAATAAAGAAATATTCACTTTAAAGCTTAGTTGCATGTAATTTAGAGCTGTATAATCATTGCATATTCCGTAGAAGATGTTCCAGAGAGATAGTATTCATGTCAAATATTATAAGTACATTCATCTCTTCTTTTTCCACATCCTAATAGGATTGAGTTCAATTAAGAGGTTTCTCTCGACTCTCAAATCAATGTGAACCATTCAGTGTTTTTCAAAGGAAACATCAAAGGTTTCGGTAATATGTGTATATAGCAGAGATACTTAAACAAATTAACTTCATGATTTAATACCTTGCAGCTAATTAGCTACGTGCTGTGGGTGTTTGAAAATAAGATTTTAAACTCCTAATATATTGTGTAGAGTAAGATTATTACGATAATTGGATCTTCTTTGGAATTAGGGCACATTGTATTTGCCGATTAATTTGCAAAGAATAAACAGATACAGGTATCATATATACAAGTCTACGACATATTGATTGAGAATGCTAAATAAATTATCCGTTTGTTTTAACCATCAACATGCAAACAATATTTGAACTAGCAAGAAAAGTGCATACAAAAGAAGAAGCAGTGAAATATTTAAAAGAAAGAAATATTTACATGTGGAGATCATACAGTGGAATACAATCTTTGTCACAAAATTACAAGCATTTAACAGTTAATCATTCAGAGAATTTCAAGACATTGCAGATTTTTATCCAATAAATAATTAATTTTTATGTTTTTTTTATTGTATTCGTACTAATCCTCAACTTAACCTTGTATATATGATACCTGTATCTTGTTATTCTTATTTATTCAATGTGCCCTAATTCCAAAAAGATCTTATTTATTCAATGTGCCCTAATTCCAAAAATGATCCCGATAATTATATTACAGTGTCTATTTGAAAATAAATATCAAAAGAATTCGAGTCAACAAGAATCCAACAATCTTCTCATATTCTTACATTAACAGTAGAAAAATTATAAGACTTCATATAGGTACAACATTTGATAGGAAATTGAAATTGCAAAATTTATACCATAGTTATCGGTCATAGGACAGAATCGCTTTTATTTAGTAAAAAATCATTTCATTACTTCTTTAATTTCTATTGCATTTTAAGTGCCCATCATTAATATAGTTTTGAAATTGAGCGATTAAAATTGCCCTACATTTCATTTTTAGATAAAAGAAATGAAAAAATATTCAATATTCAGGAATTATTTTAATTTTACCTCAAATACATCAAAGACTCGGAGCTTCTGATGTTTAAATGTGTGGGTGTATGAGTGTGTAAGTGTATGAGTGTGTAGGTGTGTGAAGGTGTATTAGTGTGTAGGTATATTTGTGTGTAGTTGTATGAGTGTGTAGGTGTGTGAGTGCTGCAAGAATAATGTTTCTATGTAAAATGCATTTAAGGTTGACTCTTCTCTGATTGGTCTGCAAGGAGGAGGAACCAACAGAGGGCAGAGTACTATACCGTTAGTGCTCCACCCCATGTTTTCTCCTCCTCCTTTTATATAGCTACTATCTTAATTAATTTATCTTTCAAGTAGTAAGTACTAAGACACTCTCAACATGGATGGTTGTTAATGCAGTTTATTGTATCCGCTAATTTGTTGTTCTGTACACTTCATGAAAGGAGGGGGAGAGAGGCAGGGGGGATTTACAAGCCCCCGATACAATAAATGGTTATTATCAGTAACCAAACAATTAGTTAGTAAGCTTTGAAATTCTAAAATCTTATCCACCTCCAGCCACCTGAAACTGGAGGTTAAATTACGAATTACCACCTCATTCTTACCGAACAATTGAGTACACTGTAGCTTGTAATTACTATGTACTGTAAGAAAACCAGTGTAAGTCACAATATCATATCCCAACTCTTCAGTCTAGATTTATCTGCCATCAGTATCCTATTTTTGGAATTCCTGTAAATCCTTCATTGTACAAAAAAGTGCAAATGTCAAAACTCAAAACTTCAGAAATGAT
Source organism: Caprella mutica (assembly GCA_947561585.1). Lineage (NCBI taxonomy): Eukaryota > Metazoa > Arthropoda > Malacostraca > Amphipoda > Caprellidae > Caprella > Caprella mutica. The sequence continues at coordinate 62,640 of CANNZV010002293.1, read as the reverse complement.
GCATCGATAAGTAAGACAAAGCTGCTCTTGCGAGACGAACCTTCTTTGGGCGAGTCACAAATTCTTGGTGCGAGACAAATCTGTTGTGGGCAAGTCATAGCAGAAGGTAAAAGTTTCTTCCTAACTTATAATGCAGACCATACGTGATAACTTGAGAAGAAAGAGAACAAAACCTATAAACATTTTACCTATTGTCACTATCGACATCGTATATATTGAAAATGAAGGAATTGGAAGATCTGTAGTTCACTATACGACGGAAATGATTGAAAAACATGTCAAGGGTTTTTCACGTAATACGAAAACTAATAATCCGAGTGTATTGCAATAAAATTCATTGAAAAGTGAAAATTTGATAATTATTTTCTCATTTTATGAACGATCCCTCTCCCTGATATATTTTAAGTGTTATTTTTCTAATATTGATTTCTAATACGGCTTAAATATGAATTATTACATCTGAAAGCAATTCAGCAGTATATCACACTATAGCATCAGCAGTATATCACACTATATCATCAGCAGAATATCACACTATATCATCAGCAGTATATCACACTATATCATCAGCAGTATATCACACTATATCATCAGCAGTATATCACACTATATCATCAGCAGTATATTACAATATATCATCAGCAGTATATCACACTATATCATCAGCAGTAAATCACACTATATCATCAGCAGTATATTACACTATATCATCAGCAGTATATTACACTATATCATCAGCAGTATATCACACTATATCATCAGCAGTATATCACACTATATCATCAGCAGTATATCACACTATACTATCAGAAGTATATCACACTATATCATCAGCAGTATAGCACACTATATCATCAGCAGTATATCACACTATATCATCAGCAGTATATCACACTATACTATCAGAAGTATATCACACTATATCATCAGCAGTATAGCACACTATATCATCAGCAGTATAGCACACTATATCATCAGCAGTATATCACACTATACTATCAGAAGTATATCACACTATATCATCAGCAGTATAGCACACTATATCATCAGCAGTATAGCACACTATATCATCAGCAGTAAATCACACTATATCATCAGCAGTATATTACACTATATCATCAGCAGTATATCACACTATATCATCAGCAGTATATCACACTATATCATCAGCAGTATATCACACTATATCATCAGCAGTATATCACACTATATCATCAGCAGTATACCACACTATATCATCAGCAGTATAGCACACTATATCATCAGCAGTATATCACACTATATCATCAGCAGTATATCACACTATATCATCAGCAGTATATCACACTATATCATCAGCAGTATATCACACTATATCATCAGCAGTATATCACACTATATCATCAGCAGTATACCACACTATATCATCAGCAGTATAGCACACTATATCATCAGCAGTATATCACACTATATCATCAGCAGTATATCACACTATATCATCAGCAGTATACCACACTATATCATCAGCAGTATATCACACTATATCATCAGCAGTATATCACACTATATCATCAGCAGTATATCACACTATATCATCAGCTCATTATTTAGTTCCATAGAATATCTCGTCTGTGGGAAATGAAACTGTCACATTCGATTCGAATCTCTCGACTGAAATACCTACTACAAAATGACATTAATTTCAATTGACTAAATAACAAACTGAATGTTACACAACTGTTAGGAATTCATATTTAATTTGCCAGAATATAACATGTGGTCTGATCTGTATTAAGAAATATAAGTAGCTCTCAATATTAAATAAATTTATACATTAACATAAGACGAAAATTATTGAAAAGAGTATTATTTAAATGAGACAATCAGAAAATTAGTTAGATTGATTTGATTATATCCCTCCCTATAATAAAGAGCATTGTGTTTTTATCCCTCCCTATAATAACGAGTATATATATAAATATATATTTAAATTCATCAGGCTTAAGATTTTTTTTCACAAAACTCAAAATTTTCCGAAAACTCAAAATTTCATAAAGGTCCTCTCCAAGCAAATATATTTATTGCCTTATTCAACGAGGCTAATGTTTCTTATCATTTTACTGCAAACCCCATCAAATTTGATAGCATATTTTTAATTTTATATGCTTTTAAAGATTTTTATAATCCTAACTCTACAAAACCTACTTTACTTCCGACTTTCTAATTTTCAGTCAGAAGAAGAAGAATGTACACCATTTGTTTTGATTGTAAACTAGGTATTTGGTTTAATAAATCTATTTATTATTAGTTTAAAGGTTTAAATTTGGATAAACTTATTATAGAAACGTTTAATACTTGACTAAACTACAACGCATTGTTTGTTTAAAAATCTGAATTTGAAATCAAAACAAATAGTGTACAATCTTCTTTCTCAGCGTTAGGTTGGAGATTCGCTCGATTGTTGCTCACATAGTATTAAAAAACTTTAAAAGCAAATAATAAAATATATACTGAACCGAATTGTATGCGGTTTGCGGAATAATGATCGTAGACCTTAGTTCTATAATATAATGTAATAAACTCATTTTTTTCCCGGAGCCTGGAGAGAACCTTTAAAACTCAAAATTTTCGAAATCTCAAATTTTTCCGAAAACTCAAAATTTTCCGAAAACTTAATTTTTTTTGAAAACTCAAAATTATCCCAAAACTCAAAATTTCCCGAAAACATACAGTTCCCCGAGAACTCAAAATTTTCCGAAAATTCATTGAATCAAAATTCAATATCCATTAAAACCCGTTATTTTTAACGGGATATTACATTAGTTTTATATATAAAGTTGGTATTTATACTTCACATGAATTAGATTTAAAGCCTGAGTATTAACTGTGTAACAGATTTTTTTAATATTATTCACACTGTAATTACTATAGGAAATGTAATTGCGTGATTTAAATCATCAGTTATTGGGGAGTGTATATCGCAATGGTATATTGATTGAAGTTAATTATAATGTGTTATTGAGATTAATGATTGGGTGAACTGAAGAATCGATAATAGTAATTTCACAATCTTTCAATAATTATTGTCATCTACATATATCATTGATCGCTTCAAATAATTTTTATGTATTTATAGTTATTATTCAAGTTATTCAAAAAAATTAAACTGAAGCAATTAATATAAACTAAAAATATATCATTTTAGTATAATACCAATTTGCCAGAAAAATAACAAAACAGTAGCAAACCTATATAATATTGGTACATAATATTTCAGTAATATGTTCATATCATGATATTTAACATCACAGTTGATTTTTAGCAATTTTCTGTGGATGAATGCCATTATATTACAACATCACGAACGGGTTTGGTAGTCTTGAGGATACAATGTAGACAGGATGCTGACAGTCAGTATCCAGAGTGAGTTGTATCCTTGAACTAAATATGGTAAGTCAAACGATGAGGACATAAAACAACAAATAAGCAGAAAAAGAAGTTATTGCGAAAAGAAAAAACCATTAAACTTATTCATATATTAATTAAAGGGGAATAATTTGGAAGAGCGAACGAGAATATTTAATACTATACTTCAATCATTTTGGTCATTCTTATGGGAAACTTTTTTCCCAATATCAACATAAAATCTCTTCCTACTTCTTCTCTACGTGAAGTTGCGCCATTAGCTCCTTATTGATTCAAACTATTCACCTCTTTCCGATGGTAAATTGTGACCGTAATTTAATCCTCTTAACTGATCTACATCTCTGACGCTACTCAATGGTGACAGTATTTGGAAAATAAACTTTAGAGGGAGGTACTTATAGGGTAAAGTGCTAATTACTAGAGAAGGAGTAAATATATCAGAAAAAAAATCAATGGGTTATTTTTTCATAAAATCCATCAAAATATGAGAATTAAAATATATTAATTGTGGAAAGAACAATGAAAAAATAATTGAGTTTTGTATGGATCATATTTTTTGGTTTATCGATATTATACTGTTCTTGTAACAATGAATTAATTGTAGTGCTCATATTTTGAGGCATTTTCCAAAAATTATATTTAATGAAATTTTCATCTGGTATTTAATTAACATCTGGTAATTGTCTCTTTTCCCTATGGTAATACTCTTCAATAATAGAAATGTATTTTGAAGCTAACCTCATTATGGTGTTATTTCCAAAAATAAAAGGTTAGTACATTAAAAATTATCATATTTTAAGTTCTACGTATAGAGTGGAATTTGAAGTTTTTGACTCTTGATTCATGAGGTAAATTTCGAATTTTTCCACATATTCTTTCATGTATTTATGATATGAGTGTATATACTATACAGTTTGGAAATATATATTAGTTATTTTTTCTGACTTCACGATAGAATACAGTGTAAATAGCATTTACTGAACTAAATAGTTCTAACATAATCCTAAATTACAAGTTTTTAGGTCAAATAAGTGCTTTAAAACATCTTTTTCCCATTCTCATCTTTTTTTCACACTAATGAAGTGCTCTTCAACTAAACTCAAGTAAGTATTCTTATGGCACTAGAGTAAATATTACTTATGGCACTTGAGTAAATATTCTTTATGTCACTCGAATAAAATTAATATTCTTTATGGCTCTCTAGTAAATATTCTTGCTGCACTAGAATAAGCATTCTTATAACGCTCGCGTAAATATTTTTTTAGCACTTGGGTATTCATTGTAATTTGAAAAACACATTTTGACTACGAATTTCCATTCGAAATATAATCCTTGTCGTCATTAAATGAGGAAAAAAGTGTCGTGTTTTTAGAGTTATCCAAATAGATACCAAAACCTGATAAGAACAACACTAAAATGTGAATAATGTCATATAATTGAAAAATGGCATTTAAATAAAATGGTGTCCGGAAAACTGCCAGGCGGAAACTGAAGAAACGGAAAACTGCCAGGCGGAAAACTGCAAGTCACTTACTCGTGGTCATTTATGTAATTTTTGTCTTTTCTGAATTATTATTCAGTTGTAAACACACTCTAAGAACATTTATAGTTATAAAAAAAAACGCGTTAGCTTTTTGTTAAGGGGACATGCATTTTTACAGTAATAACTATATTAAACTCACAGTACTTAACTAAACACACTGTAAACCAAGCTTCAGTACGCACAAAGAAATTTTAGTTGCCATTTTAAACTTATTGGCTAAGTAACGTTTATTTTAGAAACATGTTAAGTTACGTATATATGCTTGTTCAATATTCATTACATTTAAATTTTTATTTTCCATGTCATTAACGCCTTCAATTTAACAATATTCATTTGCATGTAAAAAGTAATATTAATTAATATGCAATTCAATTCGATCGATTGAAATTGTCAGAGAATTAGGTAGGCAATATCAGTTTAATAATCATAATTATAGATGTTGGGTTGCAAATTGTAAATATTTCACAAACATCGATCGAAGTTAATTTATAATGAGTACAAGCGAATATTAGGCTTGAAAGCTTATTCAATTCTCAAATTATAAACACAAAAAAGAAATAATTAGACACTAAACTCGTTATGGACTGATAATGTAAAGATGCGTTGCGTAAACAAAGAATATTTATACTATCCCCATAATACAAGCAATTCTATTTTTCTTATCTTAGTATCTTCTAAGAAAGGTTTCAGTTTTTAAGTTCTACATTGTATTCGATTTATTTCTGTAATATTTAAATGATAAGGTATTTTACATAGTTCTCAAATAATTTTGTCTACATTTATCTATTATTTTTGTTTTGTATACTAAGTAAAAATGAATGTCCCCTTAACTCCTTACCAAAAGGCGAAGGCCATTCATTCTATAAATTGAATGTTATTTGTGACTAAAGTCAATAAATTGCCAATAAATGACTGGCAGTTTTCCGCCTGGCAGTTCTCCGCTTCGGCAGTTTTCCGCCTGGCAGTTTTCCGTGGGGAGAATCACATACGCTAAAATAATCAAATATAATCAAATACTGAATTCAATCAATTGATGCTGTTTAAAGTCAAAATAATTATATTTAATGAATTAATTTATTTAATTAAGAGAAAGTTTCATATAATAAATCTAAATGTATCAAAGAGATATCCAATCTTTAGCGCTGAGGTAAAAATGGCGTATCTTGAAACTCATTTCAGTTCCTCATTGATATTGGAGATAAAATGAAGGTGACAGATACAATAAAAAGTATTTTATCGACTTTATGTATATAGGGTGTTTCTCACAATAATTTAACATAGGAAATACATTATATTATTTTCAGACGGCAAAAAATTATATTGAAAATAAGCATTTCTTGAAAAAGTTTAAAAAATGAAAAACTGTAAAAAATACAATATTGTTTGCAGCGACTAAAGACAAATTATTTCTTAACTGATTTTTTTTTTTGCAAATTTGTCATCTGTCCCATACAATAGTAAATAAATTTATATAACAAATTTTCGCGCTACAATAATATATAATACCTATTATGAAAATAGGTAAGGAATCGAGTCAGAATGACCCTCTGTTGACTATTATGCTCATATGCATAGACTAGATGTCAACAATTTCAAGTCATTGGTAATTACACACAATTTGCATCGTGATGAAGAACGGTGCAATCTTATATTTTAACTCGTTTATGGTTTTTGAAAAAAAAATATTTTAATGAGGCTACGGTTCTGAAACTTACTAGCCTAGTATAAAATTGAATTCTCTATCGTTTTTGTTTGTGGTATTTGTTCAATTAGACCCATAGAAAACGAGTCATTTGAATTTCGAAAGTATTCCGATTTTTTTCAAAAACATACTTCTCATACAGTTTTGAAGCTAAGGCATTGGGATTTTTTGCATTCGATTCTCCAAGAGAATATCTACAAATCAATTTTCTTTGAATTTCGATTTTCAAATTTTCTTTCGAAAAAAAAATGGGAAAACATAATTAAATGGATTTCTTTTTTTGAAATTCAAAACTTTGAAAATAAATTTGAAAATCAAAATTCAGAGAATACAATTTTGTAGAGAATGTCTGAAATATTCAATTCCCGTGGAAAGCAAATTCGAAATTAGCAGTTTTGGCATAATTTACCTAGTTCATAAAAAGTTAGATTATTAAAATGCGCATCACTGCCTTCAATTTGCTCTCCACATGTATGCTCTAATCCCTGTCTCAAGTCTATCATGGATAAATTTTGTAGACTATTCGGGGCATCATAGTGGGCGGGAGAGTGGTAGGGGGGGAGGAGTTTCAGTTTACTATAGCAGCGGGTTGTCAGTTAGGAAGATTGATAGTTTCTCTTTTGTTAATGAAGATATTGAATTATGTACTGTGGTTGTCAATCATAAAGGGCGTTCACTCATAGTTATAGCCATTTATCGACCGCCTAGCGGAAATATTTCTAATTTTCTCGACTGTTTGATGACTCTATTAAATGACCCTTCTGTGTCTGGTAGTGAGACTGTTATTGTTGGGGATTTTAATATTAATTTGATTGAGAGTGAAAATTCATGTTTAGCTGTTAGGAATTTTGTATATAGTTTGCACTCTTTAAATTTTCTACCTGTAATTACTAAGCCTACCAGATTTCCTAGTGGCAATCAACATGGTGACCCCTCGTTAGTTGACCATATGTGGTATAATAGGTTCAGTGCTGTTACTACCGGTATTCTAATTTTCGATCATACTGACCATTTCCCTACATTTATGTTTCTCAATTTTTCTAACAATAATGAACGTCTTTTTCGTGTTGACTTTAGAGACCATTCGCATGATAATATTCAGAGGTTTTTATGGGAGTGTAATTTGATGAATTGGAATTATCTGGTAGGTGATGTCATTGTTGACACTGGGGTGTTGATTAGCAATGTTAATAAGTTGTACTGTAAATGTTTTCCTCTTAAAGTTAAATTTTTGACCGCTAAAAGGCTTAGCAAACCTTGGCTAACCTCTGAACTTTTGACGTTAATTAAGATGAAGTCTGATTATTTTAAGAAGGTAAAGCTAAATTTGATTTCTGAATCTTTTTACAAAAAAATCCGAAATAAACTACATAATTCTGTAAATAAAGCTAAAAAAAACTATCACAGGCTTGCTTTTGAAAACAGTAAATCTGATATCAAGTCGACTTGGAAACTGTTAAATGGACTGATTGCCAATAAAAAGACTCGTAAAGTAATTTCTTCTATCAAAGTTCGTGATATGGAGGTGGAAAATAGTATTGATATTGCTGAGGCTTTTAATGATTATTTTGTAAATGTTGCTTCTGAGCTCAGTTCTGATATTCCGCCTCCTGTTGATGATCCTTTAGATAATGTACACGTTAATCATGTTGAGTCAATCTTTCTGCGTCCCGTTTCTGAATGTGAGGTTATTAAACTTGTATCTAATCTTAAAAACTCTTCATATGGATTGTATGACATCCCTACTAAAATTTTCAAAATTGTATTCTCTTGTCTGGCTCCTAGTGTTTGTCAAATTGTTAATAATTCTTTATTATCTGGTACTTTTCCTAATTGTTTGAAACATGCTGTGGTTATTCCAGTGTATAAATCGGGATCGGAGTGCGAGATAAATAACTATAGGCCTATATCCATACTACCTCTGTTTAGTAAACTTTTTGAGAGGTGTATTAGTGCCAGATTGTCGGAATACCTCTCTAAGTTCAGTATTATCAACGGAAGTCAATTTGGATTCCAGAAATCAAAAAGTACTACTGATGCTTTACTTAATTTTGTGGAGGATATATATCAGGTATTAAATGAAAAAAAACATGGTATAGGAATTTCTATCGACCTAAGGAAGGCTTTCGATACAGTTAGTCATGACATTTTACTAAGAAAGCTCTGTAGATATGGTATTCGTGGTGTAGCGTTGTCTTTGTTCAGTAGCTATTTGGATGGTCGTACTCAGAGTGTGAGGATCGGTACATCTATTTCTGGTGCTCGTGTGGTGTCGTCTGGCGTACCCCAGGGAAGTGTTGTCGGGCCTCTTCTCTTCCTACTGTACATAAATGACTTGCCTGATATATCTAATAACGCTCAATTCACTCTCTTCGCAGACGACACCACTCTTGTATGCAGGGATGCTGATTATCATTCTCTGGTTGGTAATATTAATTTTAATCTTTTCAAGTTGTACAGTTGGACATTGAACAATAGACTTTCTCTAAATGCTAATAAAACATGTGCCATTTTGTTTACTAACCGTCCCCAAGCAATTGTAACTCCTTTGATACTTGCTATAAACGATGTTCCTATTAATCTTGAAAAGTGTATTGATTTTCTTGGTATGAAATTGGATAACCATTTAAATTTCTCATCTCATATTACTAGCATTTGCACTAAGCTTTCCAGAACAGCAGGCATATTCCACAGAATTTCTCCTTTCGTTCCCCAAATAAATTTGATCAATTTATATTATTCTATAGTGTATCCATATCTGCTTTATGGAGTTCTTATATGGGGAAGTGCATGTGAATCCCATATTAGTCCACTCATTATATTGCAAAAGAAAATTATCCGAACTATAACCGGCTCTGATTATTTAGCTGCATCAAGACCTTTATTCCATAAAACTAAAATATTGACTCTAAAGGATGTGTATCGGTATTATTTAGGTATTCATATGTTCAAGTTAAATACTTCTGATATGATTAATCTTCCTGACCACTCCCACTTCACTAGATTCAGAAATAACGCTGTTCCCACATTCCAGAGACTGTGTTGTTCAATGTCAAAAGTCCATTCATTTCATAGGTCCTATTACATGGAATTCAATACCTCCTAGTATTAGAAATACTAACTCACTCTTTAGTTTTAAAAAAGCATATAAGGAGCACCTAATTAGTATGTATCTTTCATAGCCACATTTTAACCTACCTCGCTGTTTTTCCTGTGTTTTAGATTAGGCTTTAGTTTAGTTAGGTCTTCTTTTTTGTAATTATTTTGTATGTGTAATTCTGATTATGTTATTTTTAGGTTGCCTGAAAAGTTTCACCTAGAAACTTCGCACAGGCTTGAATTTATTGAGATTAGAAAAGTGTATATTGTATTAATAAGTTTGATTTAGTATTTGTGTTTCTGTAACAATTTTTAATGTTTGTTATTATTTTCAATAAAGATATTATATTATATTATATATTATCATCAGTTAGCTTCCATCATCCACTAAGACAACAGGTGTAAAGTGAACACTCTAATGACTGTCCTTTATACAAAATTGTCACTAAGTATGAGTGCACTATAATTCCCTACAAAACTAAAGTGAATCAAGTCTACCCTATAGACTTGGATATGAAGACCCTTATAGCGTTACCTATTACCAATGCTGAAATGATGAGACACTAAGATGTGTGAAACCCTGGACCTCGAACTATTAGGCCAACTCCACTGTCAGATGTCTGGAGCATTTGTAGAAATTTGAAGGTGTGTATTGGTGATTTGACTAGTGCGATTTATGTAATACCTAACCTTTCTTCTCATTTGCTCTCTTGGATATACCCGTCCCATTTTAACTGCAAATTACAATACTTTACCATAGTAAAAATTATTACCATTAAAATTTCACTTAAAGAGTTAACTCCCCATTACCGTTATGAACCTATATACTGTCCTTGGATATTGAACTATTCCGCAATATTAAAATTTAGCTTTTTTCCATTAGCATTTCATTACTATTCAATTATTTACTTAACTTTATTATTTATTATCACTTTAATATTTACTTTTAGTTACTTACCTTTACCTAGATACTTACCTTTACCTAGATACTTACCTTTACCTAGATACTTACCTTTACCTAGATACTTACCTTTACCTAGATACTTACCTTTACCTAGATACTTACCTTTACCTAGATACTTAACTTTACCTAGATACTTAACTTTACCTAGATACTTAACTTTACCTAGATACTTAACTTTACCTAGATACTTACCTTTACCTAGATACTTACCTTTACCTAGATACTTACCTTTACCTAGATACTTACCTTTACCTAGATACTTAACTTTACCTAGATACTTAACTTTACCTAGATACTTAACTTTACCTAGATACTTAACTTTACCTAGATACTTAACTTTACCTAGATACTTAACTTTACCTAGATACTTAACTTTACCTAGATACTTAACTTTACCTAGATACTTAACTTTACCTAGATACTTAACTTTACCTAGATACTTAACTTTACCTAGATACTTAACTTTACCTAGATACTTAACTTTACCTAGATACTTAACTTTACCTAGATACTTAACTTTACCTAGATACTTAACTTTACCTAGATACTTAACTTTACCTAGATACTTACCTTTTCATATACTTGCCTTGATTAATTTGATAAAACCTATATACCTGCTAATCTAGAAATTATCACTACTGAACGATTTGTATCTTCAATTCTTAAGTCCTTTGTAATTTTTTATAACTGAATTTCTTTATCTAAATCCCAAGTTCTTGATTACCTATTTAGTTTGACTGAATCTAACGTTCCCTTTAAATTTACAGCCACATCAGTGCATAGGCCAGTCCATGAGCAGAGACCGGGCGGATTCTCTATCTTTCGTGCTGTGAGGGGTTATGCGGCAACATTTCCCGTTTTTGCAGTGATAGAGTAACTGTTGTAGCACCTATCGTCCATTCATGTACTCGCACCAACAATATTAGTTAAAATTAAATGATTAATTTAATTCTGTTTTAATATCCCCCATACTGGTACAACTATATTATACAACAATTTTCTAAGTCTAAATTAAAAGAAATATTTAAATTTAAGGCTAAAGTTTATTACTTTTCATTTAAATTTCTTAGAGAATTCCCTGAAAAAACGAATGCGAAAAACCATAATGCCGTAGGTTCAAAATTGTAAAAGAAGTACGTTTCTGAATACCAATATTTTTCCGTATGTAGAAGTGCTAGAAAAACACATTCAAAGTTGACTCCCACCTAGCGCCGTTCTGACACCTTTCACCTTCCCTTATGAGATATAGAGTGCCACTGACAAGAATTGCGAACAATACCTGTGCCAAGGTTCATAGACTATAACAGGTTAAACGAATAGAAATAGTACGAAATGTTACTAAGAGCTGAGTCTACAAATTCTTTATATGAAAACCTATTCTTTAGATTAAAACCTATGAAACCTATGTTGCAAATAATTGACATTTTACATTTTTATTTCTTATTTTATTATTGCAATATTATGTTTGTTCTTATTTTAGGCGTTTAGCTACAGTAATTAAAGCGGATGAAAATGTTGACCAGTGCCCATTAATCAACGAACAACGACGTGAATAGCAGTTAGCTTTTTGTTCTTTTAACAGTGGTAATAACCATTTCTTTGAAATATTTTTTATACTATTCGATAGATTATTAAATTCTAAAGAATTCTAGTTGACTCACGCCCGAGTTTAATCTACCGTTTAAGAGATATTCAAGAAGGAAGACAAAATGTTGTCTTCTCAATGGCAATTTTTTTCCCCATTCGTTTAACCTGTTATAGTCTATGAACCTTGACCTGTGCTTTGTGATCTGAATAGGAGGTACTTTACCAGATATGGTGAGATAATTAATTAAAACGAATTATTAGTGGCTAATAGGGTGTGCATAAACCATCTCGCCCCGTCCTAATTCTCGCCGCGCCCCATTCCCTTTCTCTCCCCCCAGTGGATTCTAGTTGCACTAGAGCTCTGATATTTCACTCAAACATCTAGAAGGGTACTAGGTAGCTATTTACAGAATAAAACATATGATAAAATTATGTGATTTTCCCAAGTACGGTCCCCTTAATTCATTTTGTTTGTAATTAAATATAAATTATGTGTAACTACATTATACAATAAATTTTAAACAACAAGAAAAATGTCAGAAATTGATATTCTGTTTAAAAATAAATAATGCCTATATATTTCTTTCGATATAAGACCTTATAATGACAGTCATAGTAAAGCAGTTGATCAGATCATGAGGTTCCGTAGTCATTCTTAGCAAATTAATTCTTGACGGTGTGTGTCGTTAACTTACAGAGGCGTACAAATTAACATTTTGAAAAATATCACACGAGTAACTCTGATCGATTTATCATATTTTCTAATATTTTAACATAAATTTCTGTAAAAATCTTGAAACTTGGCCAGATGATATTAAAATATATGATCTCAATCTAATAATACAAAAATAAATAAATCAAATTTACTGTATTTAATGTACAATAAATCTTATTTGTATGTCAATTACTTTTTTCAAATTTTTAATTAATTAAATTTGCTCCAAATTATAACTTATTGCCATGTAGTTTTTAGTCATGTAGTTTGTATTACAATTCTAATAAAAAGTGCTAAAGAATATATCAAGCAACTATTTTCATATCAGATTATTATTCTACTTAATATATTATATTTTGTACAATGATCCGACTGTAAAAAATATATTAATCACAAATTCCAATTCTAACCGAGATCCGAATACCAAATTGCACCTCAGTAACGGATAACTGCAGATGTTTTCGTTAGCAAATAGTCTATCATCACAAATGATATTTTCCTTCATAGGATATATGCCGCAGGTTCTAATAGAGAAGTCATTAAGAAAACAAGCACTAGTCTGTGATCAGACACGAGTCCAGTCCAGTAGTATTAGACTGCTGAAACAGAACCTCTAAGCCTTGGCAGTTCTATGAGTAAATAGACTGTTGGTGAGAAGGAAGAACATCCAAATGACAGCTAATTAAGAGACTATGCGGAGACTGAGAGATGATATCTTCGTAGTTTGGCAGGAAATTGACCTCATTTTCTCAGATTTTTATTTACTATGTTCCGTGTACTGAGTTAATATACAATAGAATGAATTACATTTAAGCTATAAGATAGGGATAGGACAAAATAGTGATAATTAATTTGTACTGCTCGAAATTGAATTTGATAAAATGGAAAATTATTTGAGGTTGTATATATTATAAAGGAATGTTGAATCTATAGTAGAGTATTTTTAGAAATTCTCTATTCAATACAATAAGCAGCTAGGTACTGACATTTACAGAAATAAATCTGATAATATTTTTTAGGAATGTAAATTTTCACAAACTTATAATGTAAAATTGCTGATGATTCTTAAATGTTTTATTGTGTACAAATCTATATAATATGTATTATATTACCAAAGGATTATATAAAATTTATTATTGAATTAATTAAACAAATTTCATCAATGAAAGAAATAATATATTTAGACTTATATGCATAGTTTTTAGACTTTTATATACTAAACAATTACATACTCGTATATTTTTGAATAAATAATATCGCTAATATATGGAAATAAAATATGTTAAAGGTTCTATCACACATTTTACAGTCAAAAGTAATACTCTTCCTACCACCAAAATCTAATTACTCCCAAGTGAATACATTGGACTTTCACCCTATATTCCCATCTAATAATAATAACTGTAATGTTTATCTGTAAAATAATCGAATTTATAGTTACATATTAATTTTTTGTAACATTACCATTTTTCAATTCGTCTGATATTATTGTATATTTTTAATGTTTCTTTTTCAGATTGGTATTTATTGTAAAAAGTGAACTGTTGATATTGTGTTTTGAAAAAATTTCATATACATATCTAACTTTACATAGTCGTGAACTTATACTAATGTATATCAAACATGTTCATTCTAACAGTGATAAAGTGTATATAAAGTGACTATATTTTAATTTGTAACAGTAATAGAGTGATAATAAAAGTGATATAAAAATAGAGAAAGAGTGCAATCCCCACCAGTGAAGATGGACAAGCAATTCACTGCAGACTCTCTCGTCTGTTCACCTCAGAAAGTAAGCATACAATTTCAGGTTAAATATTTTATAAGTGAATAAAATATTCAACAATAAATGCTGAATTTAGCGTAATTGATATTTAGAAATTTTCTATTTAATACAAGAAGCAGCTGCTGATCTTTAAAAGATTATTCTGACATTATTTTTTATGAATATTAATTACAACAAAATGTTATAATGTAGAACTGCAGATGATTCTAAAAAGTTAAATTTTAGATTTTTTTTAGATATATTTAATTTTTTGTAATATTATACTATTAAAGGAATACTTATAATTAATCATTGAATTCAATACTTCCACAAAAAATTACATATTATGGATCATGTTAAGATCATGCACGTCAGATGTTATTGGGGTGCATGATTTTTACAAGCTTTTCACTTGGGTGCATGTTCTTAACAAGCTTCTTAATGGGGTGCATGTTCTTAACAAGATTAAATGAATGAATAATAGGAACATTTATTTAAATATTACAATTTATTAAAAAAATGATAAAATAATTCCGAACAATAATGATTTATTAAGACTGTAGCTGTTCATAAGGGGAAGAACTATTTCTTGAAATACTTTGTGAGCCATCTTTGAAAGGTACAAACCATTATATTAACTCCAACATATAACACACGTTGTTGTATCACAAATACAGGCACAATGGCACTCTTGGGTGCAATCTTTTTACTGGGGTGCATGATCTTAAAAAGATCCCATATTATATATCTGGAGTTATATAATAGTTTTTAAACTTCTGTATATACAAAACTATTTTAGAGAACTCATGGATATTCACAATTTCAAAACAGCAAACTACAGACATTTTAATCTGCTGAAGCTCTAGAAGGAATATCTCCTGGCACTCGAATGATTGCGAATTCCTTTCCTTTTTCCTTAGAGTCTTCCAACGTGAATTGATAACAGAAATATTTAGGTACAGTATTGGGAAAAATGTTATTCATTGCTTTCAAATCAATGGTAATAACATACTGAAGAGTTTAAGAGTCAAGGAAATTTACTAATAACTTATAGCTATGTATTACAATTAAATGTGAGTGGCACGTGTGAATATTTGGCGACAATTATTAATCTCTATTCAAGCTATAAAAGATATGGGTGTGGCGTTAATATTAAATATAAGATGCATATTAAAATCAAAAATTAACATACTCTGTGAGGTTACAAAAACTGACAACTGTTGTTGCAGTATCTCCTGTCAGGCTAATTGTTAAACTGCTTCAAGTTGTCAACACTGCAATGAATTTTTCCAAAAGTGGAGAGTCTGTAAGCTTCTATAGCATTCTTCACACCAAATAGTCCACAACAAATTACATTAATTCTGTCTTTTTGGCTAACGAAATAATGGGACAAACATCTGCTGGTTTTAGAAAGCTAAGCAATAACCAATAATCATGACAATGACAGACTAGTGCTGATTTAATGGTTCTGTACACTGTTTGAGGTGATACGGTATTATGAAATACCTATTACCTATCTTCCAATAATGCTATCAATTTCACTCTGTATTATTACTGACGTCTTTCAAAAATATGTAAGTTAAATGTAATATTTACAGGTATGTATTTCTATCAATTTGAACATTGCTTGAAGTTCTTAATTAAAATTGGCAAAATTAAAAAAGAAGTTGAATTACAATCATACAAAGCAATGGGAGCATTAAAACCAATTTTTCATTTGGTTTCTCGGGGAGTTTTAAAAATGCACTCATTTGGAAAGGATCTGGTCTTTTCTATCGAATTCCTTATAAATAATTGTTCTGTTATGCAGATAGATGGTACGAATTCCAATATTTTAATGAGCTCAAAACAATGCAACTCAATTTAAAATGAGAAGCTTTATCTTATTTAGTGACAGAAAACAGGAAATATTCAAAGACGAATTACAAGAAAATGCGGTAAGAAAATCCACTCCTTTATACACAGAAAATTTCAACCCTCATCTAACCCCCCTACCCTCTTTAAAAATATAATTTATAGTATAATAATAGTAGAATTAATTTCAATACATAGTAATACTATACAATAATAACGTTCAACTCTATAAAAGCTACATTAACCGTAAATCTCACACGTCGTGAGATTTAAATTTTAAAAGGTTTTTATTTCGTTTATGTCATGCTGTCACTATCTCGCATATGAAAATTTTATTGTATTTTAAGAAATTAATATGAACGGAGACCAAAAAGTAGTTTGCAAAATAAGATATAAATTAAAATATTCATGATACAATTAAAGATAAAAAATATGGCAAAATAGAAATGAACATTTTAATTCCATATAATTTGTACTTCAATAGTAAAATAGGTATTCTTCCTTAAAGATAGTAATAGTCACTGGCAATATCGAATGGTATTTCGAATCAACCAACATAATTCTCGATGTCAAAATAATTAGTTACCTTAACCTATGATAATATAAATTACTCATGACAATCAGCTACTACCCAAGTCAATCACAGGTGACAATCTTCTCCCCTCCTTCCTCTTCTCTCTTCCTCTTCTAAACCAATTCACTTCCTCTCTAGCTCTTCTGCACCACTTCACTTCATCTCTTCCTCTTCTCCACCACTTCACTTCCTCTCTAGCTCTTCTCCACCCACCACTTCACTTCATCTCTTCCTCCTCTCCACCACCTCACTTCCTCTCTAGCCCTTCTCCACCACTTCACTTCATCTCTTCCTCTTCTCCACCACTTCACTTCATCTCTAGCTCTTCTCCACCACCTCACTTCCTCTCTAGCTCTTCTCCACCAGTTCACTTCACTTCATCTCTTCCTCTTCTCCACCATCTCACTTCCTCTCTAGCTCTTCTCCACCATTTCACTTCCTCTCTTCTTCTTCTCCCCGCTTCTCCACCATTTCACTTCCTCTCTTCTTCTTCTCCCCGCTTCTCCAGCCCTTCACGTGTTCACTAATCTAATTCGTAACTCCATGATCGACTGGTTTACCAATCTGACCAGACAATCCGATTCTGATTTTCTTTTCCTTTTCTTCACAAACCGAAACACTCGGATTGATTGCAGTGCAGACCAGGTGTTTTTGAGAAACTAATTCGTATAAATTGTGATACTTTGAATGAATCACAGTTGTAGGAATCAGAAAAAGTGAAGAAGAAAATATTGATGGATAAGGGTATACACCACACAGGACTTTCATCCACTTTATATTAGTTTGGAATAGTTTAACATTGTCTCGTATGCATATTGGTTCAGCTTGAACTAACTTTGACATGCATATATCAAAGGAGAAAGGCTTATTGTAGATTCTCATCTATTCAAACGATAGCAACATTTGATTTGATTGAACAGGTGAAACTAGCAGTCATTGTGTATTAAGAAAATTAAGGTAACCATACAGGTTAAGAAAATTGATAACCATACATAAACATAATCAATAATTTTTTTTATAAATTTGTTCTTGTTTACAACATCTCCAACAGTTGTTTGTCCAAAGCATTCACATCCTGAGTCAAGAGAAGCCAAATTGAACTTAGTAGGTCAGGGCTATCGAATCTACAGAGGGACAGGTCAACTTACAGGCTTTGACTGCAGAGTAATGGAGTACATCTGCCTAATGGAGTGCTGACAAATGACACTAATTCTCATTGCTATGCTTTAGTTTATAGTAATAGATGCAAAGTGATGTGAAACAGACTCCTGCACATTCAATCATCTAAAATAGACTAGAATAGCGAGATCTCGATCCCCAATGTTTACTTTTTTACAGGAATATATAAGATTATTTCTATGACATAACTTAAATCTGAAGAATCGAGTAGAAAATCTGAATCACTGATCTTTCCTCACTCACAAATCATATGCAAATACACAGGAAATTGTGAGCTCTGTTATTTTCGATCACATTAATTGAAAATAGTTGAGTATTTGTTAATTGAGTTTTCCCGTCTTATATTCACATTTACCTATGTTATTTCAAATTATAATTTTTATGATAACAGATCCAGGCAACTAAGAGTGAAGTTTCTAATAATTTTCAATCAGGAATTTCAAGATCTATTCAGTGTTCACAAAAGCAATCAATTTCCATGTAAAATATTAATGAACAGTTTACCTTCAATATAATATTGGGTTTCCATTTTGGTCAATAATAAAAATAAGTTTGAATAATCAATTGTGAACTATTAACAATATTTGTACCCAAGCCAATCATTCTCTGGTACAATTCGAATTAGTAAACACTGAATTGTTTTTGTTCAATTAACACGTATTCTCACTACTCGAGACGTGGAGATCATCAAACATCACAAACATTATCTTTAAACTTACTAGGAATATTAGTAAATAAATTAGGTCTAGAATATCGTTTGCTCTGATTTCACTCGAATGAAAATCTGATTGAGTTGAATGCTGTTAGATTTTGTTTATTTACTTTACACTCGAAAGGAAGGACAGGAAATGGAGCAGAGTTTGTCAGGGTATTAATTTGCAATAAATCATAACCATTTCTTGTTGGTTAATATTCATTATTTAGCATTTGGGTTTCTTCATATCAATTAGTTATCTTAATTAATGTTCTTCGGAAAATCTCTTAAAAAAAGTGTTTATAAATTGAATATCTCAGTGAATCAATTTAATTTGTTCAAACAAATCGTTAGTTTCTTTTTAAGTTTTCAGTGGATTTCAATTTAATATAAAGTTTTGAATTTGTTTACTCTCAGCATGCATCAGAATATTTTGCTTTGTGTGTTTGGTAACAAAAAGTAGTATTTTTAATTCAAAGTTAAGTTTATTTAAGTAAATATTGTGGCAACAGTTCAAAACTCAGGTACTCACTTTTAGTAAAGCGATCCTTAATTTATTACATTTTCCTATTCTTTTTCCACCGGTGAATATTTATTTCGAGCTGTGAAGTTCGTATTAATGTGAGCTTGTGTTGTATGTTCACGAATAAGAAATATTTACAATGATTTAAGGTCTACAGATTTTTCTTGAAAAATTTGCATCTGTTAGAAACTGAAATCATTTATATTTTAGCTCTCTTCAGCTATGTATACCCAGCGGGAAAGTTAAGGTGGGCCCCAACATAACTTTCTCCTCGTTAACACCTAGCTATTACCATATACAATAGAGCAAATTTATTGAAGAAAACTTTACAGTCGCCCTTTATAAATTTCAACAATAGAAGTGGTATCTTTTCGGGCAAATATACCTATGACTATTTGATGAAAAAACATTATATGATAAAAAGAGAAAATATGATCTTGTTTTACTCTTAACGAGTTCATTATTAAAATTTTTTCTTTATACCTTTAACTAAATTTTCGGAATCAATTTAGCTTACTTTTATTTGTTGTGCGAAGTAAATGGAAGTTCATCTTCTCTCAGATATTACAAAAGGCTTACTACTCCAAAAATGCGTCCCAAATACCAATGTTATTCGATGAAATTGAAAATTCTCTGAAAAGTTCGGAATTCCTGATTATATTTGATAGCCAATAGAATTTGTATATTCAAGAAACTCACCATGGAGCTCCGTATTAAACTTGCCAAGAATTAATATTTTCATTGAAGTTACAGAGGTTTGCACATTTAACTCTTTAGTGGGCAAGTATCACTCGAGTGATACACCATTATTTTAAGTTCATTATTTTTCTCACATGTTTTCTAGCATTATATTTTATTAATAACAGACATTATTGTCTTTCAAATAATCAATAAAAAATACAATGAAAATATCAGTCGTCAAAAAAAGAAAAAAATTAAAAGAAATCCACACGAATAAAAATATCTAAAAAAAGAAAGATTAAATCCGCTAAAAAGATAAAAACATAAATATAATTTGATATATTACAGAAATTATTCGTTCAATATTAATTTATTTTTTGATATATAGTTACCTGTTGATTTTAACTATTATATTTTAACTCATGACATAACTAACCAAAATGTACAGCAAGTCATGTTTCATTCCATGGGCATGGTAAAGATTCACTTCTTGTCCACATTCTATTTAGGTACAACAATGGATTTCTTCAGCAACTTCTCCTCTATTGACTTTGGCATAGAAAGTATTCAGTACTTTCGTATACTTCTCCTTATATTCAATATTTTACAGAGGAAATAACGTAAGGAAATCTTGAGATTCTCTTTGAGGTTTATTTGCATTATACTCTAAAGAACGAGGAGAGTTTTACTGGAGTTTGACAAGAAAAACGACCCTTAATTTCCTTGCAGAAAAATAGGTGAACTGAATGAGTTAATTAAATTATTGGAGTAGCACTTCTTAATTATATTAATGAACTTTAACGAGGAAAGATGTATGTTTGTAGAAATAAATATTAGTAGTATTTATTGGCAATACGTGTGACACCAGATGAATGAATGCGATATTCTACATTTTGTGTAAGTTGCTGTGCCTATTTTATATATAATAATAATAATATCTATTCGAATAAACTCATAGATTCTGTGTTTCACATATTATCAAAATTCTTGTATATTATGATTTTAAATAATTGTTATATCTTATTACAATTTTATTATTCAAAGATTCAAATAATGTAATGAACACTTATGTACAATGTACAATTGTACATTTTCAAAAACTAATAATCGTATACACCTATATAAAAATACTTATTTTATATTTATGTAAATTAAAATAGAAATGGAAATCTTGTTTTTTTTGTGGGTAGGTGGGGTGGGTGGGTAATAAATTAGTACTCCATTTTTTCATAAATTAATACGAGGGAGGGAAATATGAAACTGACAGGTGATTAAAAATACGGATTTGATATAAATATAATATTAAATTTAATTAGCAGATGCTTCTATATAAGTGAAAATAAATAAAAAGAGTGAACGCTTGTAAATATATTGTTAAATGCAATAACATATCGCACGAACAAAAAACAATTAGCGAATGAATCTTTGGAGATAAATTAAAAATATTCATTGCATTTTATTTCAATCTATTGTGTAATTGATGCTAGTATACTTTGTGTAGT
This sequence comes from Caprella mutica, assembly GCA_947561585.1. NCBI lineage: Eukaryota > Metazoa > Arthropoda > Malacostraca > Amphipoda > Caprellidae > Caprella > Caprella mutica. The sequence continues at coordinate 40,853 of CANNZV010002293.1, read as the reverse complement.
AATTAGCGGACATTTCATCGAAAGACTTTATGAGCTGAAAAGGCATTTGGCATAACGGACATTTAGCTGAATGTCATTTATTTTGCGGTTATTTAGTATTATAATGTAAGGAATTAAAAACTATGGAACAAAATAATAAAACTTTCTTGTACCTTCAATTGTGAATAAATTTAAAATATTGAGCAATATATGTTTTCGTTTTATAATACGGATAAAAATGATATACATATGCTGAAAAGGTTTATTCAGTTTTGGAAAATTTGGTCTCAGTTTATAATGGTGTTATTAAAGAACAATAATAGAAAATGTTGAAATTATGAGTACTAAAATGTGTAGTTTATTTATTAAAATCGGATAACAGCATTAACCGTTGTATAATGATGCGTAACATTAGTAATTTTGACTTGTTTTGATATTTATTTAATATGAGATTTCAGCAGAAAATTCGGTTTTGGAATATTCGGTCTCAGGTATAAATAAAATTTATGAATTATATGTATCAGGGGGCGTGCCGCCCCCCTCCCCCCAGCTTTTCTGCCAAGTCTTCAAACAATCATGAAGTGAGCAGTACGACTAACTAGCGGATACTACAAACTACATAATACAATATGATATACAATATTAACAAAACGGAACAAAAAGCAAAATAGAAATAGTTTATCTAGAATTAAAATCATCTTTTTATCTAAAATACATACTTGAAGAATAATTTTTCAAACATTGTAAACGATTTCTCTGGATTTCAAAAATTATTAACTAATATAAATACTGTTTTTCTGTAGCGAGTTTAAACAACCGATTAGAGTTTTGGTCACAATATTATGTATATATTATGTTTTACCATGTTATTTGATTTATACGTACACTATAATTATTATGACAATAGCTATTGATGTATTGACATGAAAAATTAATTAAAACATTATTATTTTGAATTAAAATCATGACTCGATGATTCCAATTACTTCAATGACTGCAATATATAACAATTGCAATACTCTCTGCTTTGAAAATGCAATAGTAATAATATTATCAGATTGTAATTGGAGAATTTAATTGGCACTTTTTACTGAGAAGGAATTAATTACATTGGCAAGTTATGTTTAATATCTTTCTACAATAAATACGAATATTATTGGAATTGTATGGAAAAGAGGGGCAATGAATTGGGAAAATATAACGGAAACTGATATTAAAGAATATTTGTATATCCCAGTTTTGTTTTACATTAACTTTTTTTACAAAATTTGATTAGAATGAAGAATTAATATTGTTCCGGATATATTATTTCTCAATTTGTTGTATATACGCCATACGTCCATAAAATATTAATGGTAATTTACCTCCCATTAAAGTGAATATTCTTTATTATGAATTCATTGAAATTTTGAAATTATGCATTTTAGATTATATGGCAAACATATATAGAAATAAATTTTCTATTTTGTTTGAAAAAAATACTATCATTTGATCATTGGAAAATTAATATCATTTTCTTATAATAAAATATTCAATTATTTTGAAACTGCTAAAATTTCGTGATCTTCACTTTACGTTAATGAGTAAAAACTGTTTATTTTAACTCTATCTCTGTCTCTTCAAAAGAATGAACAAAATAAAACTTTATTATTCTGACAAAAATAAATCTTGTCAGAAATTATAGAGATTCACGGAGAGTTGTTCATCTTAAATGAATTCCCAGGGTAGAACATCGAAACAATTATTGGGGATATTGCCCAGGAAATTGCATCACACTTTGGCATATGGTATAAATTACGAGAATGTAATTTATTTCGAAATTTTATACAGAGTATTTTATTTGCACAATACTGTAGTAAAGATATTCGTTTGTAACTTTAATGGCACAGAATGAATATATCAGAATAGAAAAGAAAAAAAAAATATATTATATAATTTTATACAAAAAAAATGTTGAATTTCTACGAGAAAACTGTGAACAAATGAATCATTATTCAGTATTTCTAATTACAAAAGCAATGAGAGATTTCATAAAGTTTAAGTCCTACAATTTTTTTATATATTAATTTGGGTCGAACATGTATTTAAACTAATGTAGTATATCGCTGAATGAAATAATTTTTTAACCACAATTATTTGTTAAAATAATTATTATTATGTTTACGAAAAATAACTGGATAACAGAGAGAAATCTTGAAACATTTTCAAACCTCTCTCTGTGTTAACTATATTAAATAATGTTTCATTTTTATTTATAACGAATATTCACTAAATTTGTAAGGGAAATTTTATTCATTAATAGTAAGCATTCTGTAAGGTATTTTCTGCTTGAAAAAACAGCAGTGCATTACCGTGAATAAAAAAATCCTCATTTCCACAATGTTTAGAATCCAAATTCAAAGGCGAGAACAACACTGCAATCATCCCATTAGGAAAATAATGAATAAAAAAGAACATAATGACCAGGTGAGCAAAAAGAAACTTGAATAACAAAGTTAATGAATGAATTCTCTCTCTAATATACTCGGAAGTGAAAAGATATCTACTTATCATCATGATGATTCTTGTATGAAAAGTTGAACTTAGTTATGATCTAAAGTATTATTTTATTTATTATCCGTGTTAACTATTAATATTATATTTAGTGTTCATCAGAGAGCGTTGACAACTTGGCCATACCGTTGGCAAATATTAGCGATGATCATATCATATGAGAAACTCTTCCTTTCGTTACTATGTTAGACAGTTCCTAAAACGCTGAAACTCGAATAATTATTGTCCAATCACAATTAAGACCTTAGCGAAAGATGAGATATTTAAGGAAACTTAGTTCAAAAATAGTCATTGAGATGAAATTTCACCTCCATCAGATACCAAAATATGAGATATTTTCTCAAACTGATTTCGGAAATAGACACTAAATGGTGTGTGCAATCTACGGATGTTTCACCTCCATCAGATACCAGCATTAACATCAGTTAATTAGAGATGTTCCTGAGCAACTTTGAGATAAGTTTCAAAATATCTCATCTGTTGCAGACAAGGGGAAAGTACTGAATACTTTCTATGCCAAAGTCAATAGAGGAGAAGTTGCTGAAGAGATTCATTGTTGTACCTACAGTGAACTTTGTAAGATGCTATTGCAAATAGCATCTGGATAATTTGGTAAAATTTGGAACATCGAATAGGTAACATGATATACTAGAGGAAAAAGATGGAAATTCTTCATAGAATGAAATATCTTGTATGATTGCAATATAAAAATGGTATATATAAAAATAAAATTATAGATAACAAAGTTATCATGATTGATAGATGTTAAATTTGTAACCAGTAATTGAGCCAATTCAAATTTACAAAATTAATGGCAGTGAAGCACGAAATTGTATACCAATTTTTTATAGCAGACACGAAAATTTTGATAGAAAAAATTATTCAATAATTATAATTATTAATAAGTTTTCAATTAAATACACATAATTTGAAAATTGTGTGGACATTATTTTAATGTAAGATAATTTCATAGTGTGAGCAATCATTGAAATATTAATTTCTTAATTTATAATTAAACTTATTCATTCTTAGTCACTATAATCCTGTGAATTTCACTGATATTATATCAAAATGCTAAACTTACTTTGGATAAAACTACAGAAACTCGAATGCAGAATTGGAAGCGGAATCCTTTCACTTTTTTCTGCCTGTTCAGTCAGATAAAACTGAAAATGTCGCTAGAAGGGATAAACTAATGTCGGAACATTCACTAAAATATTGTGAATTACAGTTCATAAAGATGAACATCAAAGCTTTGTAAAGAAACAATAGAGGGATAACACCTGAAATTTGTTGAGGATAGAATAACTAATATGAAATTAACAAGCAAAAATACGAAAGTAAAATGAATAATTCATTTGGTAATAACCATTGGAGGAAAATTATATGAATAAATTATTCAATAAATTTGAGAAATTGAGAATGTTATATACATATATATTGACATATTTCAAATAAGTAAATTTCCATCAGGGAGGGAAACTGTTGTTTATAATAAAACATTCCATGCAAATCTAGGTGAACGATGTCTTCTTTAGCGATAATAAGAAATGGAATCGAAGAATTATTGCTTCATGGCTGTCAAATAAGTTATATATAACACTATTTTGATAATAACTCAAAAGATTTGTAGTTTCAAATACCGAATTTAATGTAATGTTCGAATTAAACTGAGATAATCCAGTTAAAATTGTTTGTATAAAAGATGCTTTCCTCTTTGAAATCTTCAAGTATAAAATAATTTATTAGCAACTTGAAAAGAACTTTACAAAATTATTCGGATTTAAGTACAAAAAAATACAATTTAATTAAGAAAAAGTAATACGATTTAGTTACCAAATTATATTATTATTTTCGATTTAATCAATCTTATGAAATATTAAAATAATGAACAGTCATTAGAAATACAGAATTTGGTCAAAATTGCAATACATCTCTCCTCATCCTACGGCAAATACACTTAATTTCGTCATACTTAGATGTCATAAAAACTCTCATTTGATTATGTCATATAAACTAACATTTGATCATGTCTCATATACTTACATTTTAACATGTCATGTGTTAAAACACTGTATCAAACAAAATTCAATTTTGAGTCGTGTGAAATCCCACGAACGAAAATTGGTTATGAATACGGAAATAGATAACTGAAATGATTGATTACCGACATCAGTTTAAACTCATTATCATAGTATGGAGTGCTATTCATTTCTTATAAAATGAATCTAGAAATAGAGTAATGTGTACCATTAGTTGTAGAATGAATGATACTGAATTATATTATGGAACCTTTTTTTATTTAAATAACGAGAATAAAAGTGAAGTATAGAGCATTCCTTCTTTTACATTATGAAACGTTTGTATGTGAACCTATATTTTAAAATATCAATTGATATAATTATATTATTTCTTTCATAGGATAGATCACTGTAATATAATACATTTTTTATTTATTATTTATTTATTTATTGAACATATAGCACCCTTTTACATAAGATTCAGTGTCGGGGCCACCCTGATCTTTTCACTCACGAGGTATCATTTATTACATGCTAATTGGAATGTATAAGGCCCGGGAAAGCAGTAGGCTTTTAGGGTAACCTAATTAAAAGAAGAACTACATAAGCAAAATTGCACGCTACAAAATATAATTAGAAATATTATAATAAGAGAAAAAAAAAAGTAAAATCAAAATTATAATCAATAAATTTTTTCAAACGCATTGACACCAAATTCACTCAGGATTATTTCACCAGTCTACCTACTTAAAATGACCTATATAAATACAACTACAAAAAATTTCATTGAGATCTAATAATTGAAACACTATTCAACAACTTAACAACTTACGTTTTAAACTAATCTTAAATCTAACAAAAGAAAATGAAGATTTAATGTTTTCATCTAGTGAATTCCAAATTTTAGGTGCAGCATAAATAATTGATGACTTGCTTTTTTCACATGTATTCTTTTTTTTTATTATTTTCTACACATGTTCTTCGAATCAGTAATTATTTGAATATATCTCTGTTGTAGTTCATCAATAATTCTAAATACAATAGCATGAATCCAAACTATGTTCTAAAATCTAAATTGATAGTAGAGTAAGTTGTTTTCAACATCAGAATATCCACACGTCTGACCCACCTCCTTCTGTCATCTGACGTCCCTTTAACTCTATCAAGGATGTCATTTGCAGCTGACAATTCGTGAAAAGTTTTCCCCACAATTTGAATTCGACAGTTTTGTTTTCGCCTCTGTCGGGGAAATGTTATTCGACATGGAGACTTTTTTTTGGTTTGGGAATTGTTTGATGTTCCTTCTAAGTCAATTGAAGTTTGAAACTCAAAGGACAGAAATAAACATAGATAAAATAAAAAAACTTTATATTGACAAGGTTTAGGTTTAAACATTTACTATTTATGAATATAGAGCAGCACTTCAGAAAAATATTTGATCAATGTGAACTGAAGTATTAGTTATGTAGAAGATTATCAAATGAATTGCGGGTTATTATCAATGTAAGTCAAATGACTCGGTATTGGTCTAATTTGTGGTCCATATTAATCAATTGCATGTTGTTATATGTATGTTTGTAAGTATGTTTGTAGCTAAAAGTCATTAGAATGTAGTTTCAGTGAAAAAATTAAATAAAATCAAACATTGATCAAAAAAAAAAAAATGTCCTACCAGTTTAGACTCACAGACGACCAAAAGAATTTCTGAAATTATGCTTTAAGAAAATTAAATTCGAATAAATACAAAATACTATATTCCCTCACTTATATTCACTTTACAATATCATTATCAAATTGGGTTCTAAAATTACCCAAGCAACACAAGTTAATGGGGCCCGTGTGGGTAGTAGGTTCATAAATCGCATTGGTACTGTGTTGTTTTTGCCAAATAGGGCAATATGGTGACATCAAGAGCCAAAGCTTGTTATATTGAAACCATCATGGCGAAAAATGTTGACGAGGAGATAGTTTAATAATGATTAATGGTTTAATATTAATAAGAAGGCATTTTATTAATAACGACTCATTAAATCCTTCCTATACCATTACATATTTTTTCCAATATGTTAATCAAGTTTCAGCCATTTAAACGTTAATACTCTATGATTTAATCAGGTGTGCCTATATCAATGGGATGGATTCGCCACATTGAACCAAGGAAACATTCCATGAGAATGTAAAACCACATTATCCCCATGTAATTTCTAGGTTACGTTTCCTCTCTAACCATCTAGTACCCATGTTGTGTGACATGAATAAAAAACTAGGGATGTGGGTGTTACCTGTCTTAGTTTAAACATTTATTTTAATAAAGACACAGTTTTTATCACGTATTGAACGGTGAAGTGGAGTACGGGGAAAACGTAGTGGTACGAGAATAACTTTAAGGGAAGACGCATTTCAAGAACTAATGCAAATAAATAACTAATATTTAATAATCAACAGTTTATTAGTTGTTTTAATCTCTAAAGTTCTATAAATTTGTATGGTTTAATTCCGATATGATTGAGGATGAACTCCTTCAACATGAAGATGATGTCAGGTAATTTGGAGACTGAGATCCTTTGGAACGGACCCTATTTTGCACGCAACCTGATACTGATGCATTTAATGAGTCAATTGAAGTCATTGCATTACCTCTTTACAGTCATGAGATGCAGATGGAGAGAAAAAGGAAATGAAGAATGATTGAAATGAAGAAGAAGATTATAAAATAAAATATTCAATTTAAGAAGCAATAAATACGATACACAATTTTATCATTATTATCAATTATCAAAATGGAAGGTTTTAATATCATTAACAGTTATTTGGAGGCAGAGTCATCAGCCGTGGGACACAGATTGCGTGGCAAATGCATTCTCCAGATTTGAATCCTTTGGATTTTCATTATTGTGCCTTAGCTCAAAAAAAAGTGTATTCGGCAAAACCAATTACAGTGGACGAACTTATTAATGTTTTGAAGAGATTTTCAGAAGAACATCGCGATAATGTCCTTCAGAGTGTAGCACTTAATGTTTTGAAGCGAGTGAATCTCTGTGTGCAGCGAAATGGAGGCCTCTTCCAGCACCTTCTATAATATCTATTTCTTGTTATTAATCATTTATAATCCACTCTCCCTGAATAATTCATTTTTTATTATTTTTTTTCGTCAGTATAGCTATGAATTTAAATCCATTGAAAAATCTCAAAAATGTTGAAACATACTGTATATCTACATTATTTCAAAATATATTGATTCACTTCTACATAACTTTATATGGTTTTTAGTTGCAATTTAGGCTGCAATCCATTATGAACATTAAACGGAACACGAATTTATAATTAATACTGTGTAGCTAGTGTATATAAAATACGGTACTGAATAACTCATATATACCAAAGTCAATAGAGGAGAAGTTGCTGAAGAGATCCATTGTTGTTCAACATTGTACTTACGGAGATACTATTACTTGTTAAGGAACAACTCGGTATTGTAAACCAATAACTTATTAGATCAAAATATAAACATCACTCGTTATAGATGATATAATGACACTCAATATTGGTAATCTATAATCAGTTAACCAACATACGAAGTGATAATATTCTGTCGATGAAGTGATTAGTGATTATTTTGAAAATCTTCTCTTCAATTACTGAAAGTAAAGAAGGCATTCTTATTAGTTCTTCAGGTAATTTAGGTAATCTTTAGGTATATAATTTTTAATGAATCCCACAAATAAATAAGGTAATTATAGTAATTATGAGTAGCTGTAAAATCTAATTTACCTAGAAATAATGTAGTTAATATCCATATGTTTAAACAAACCGAAAATCATAAGTTTTACGCTATATAACGTTACAGAGAACTAGATTATTTACAAATAGTAAACTAATTATCTACTATATAAATAAATACTCTAAGATATCCTATATATAAGCAAACATCTTAACATTTGAAATAAGATGTTATACCATGTTATGATTTCAGTCGGAAGGAAAATAAATTGGACTAACGTAAATAATGTCCATTAAATGAGAAGCTTGGTCAACATGTTCTGGAAATATACTTTAGCTAGAGAAGTTGTAGTATAAAAGCAAATTAAAACAAGTTTAATATAGGCTATTTATAACAACGATGTGCTTGTAACTGATGTACTTAAAAAATATTTACATCAATTGTTATTAGAATATTAATTATAATTTTAAAAAATAAAATCGTATCAGATTTCGTTAATCTATGTATATATTTTTATAATTTTGTAATTCAATCGATTTTCAAATATACGAAACAAGAAGTAACTATTAATCAGAAATAATTAAATAACAGTTATAGATATATATTTCATCTATAAAGCAAATGTCGCACATTAAAATACATCTTAAAATTGTCTGATCCAAATACCAATTTTTATTCTCTGTCTTTGCTGATCCAATTCTACTTCCCTTTGAATACAGGCCTTAGATCTGCTGTAGCCAGAGCTGCTAGCCAGGGAGAAAGTTATACTCTGGAGACAGGAGAGAAAGAAGCTGCCCACTTGATCTTCTATGGGCCCGCTATAACTTTCTACTACTCTGCATAGAACAATTCAAGTTAATGAATGCTATCTAATTCGTATGATCATAATAAAGAGTACACAATTATTATTCGTTTCAATACGAAGTTTTATCTCAATAGGTAAATCAATTTATTTTAAGTTTAAAACTTCATCAAAATACTTCCAAAAATTATTTTGTAGAATTGTTTAAATATTTGGACAGATTGGCAATCTTTGAGAATTTCATACCTTATCACAATTACACACCTAGACAGTTAATACAATTTGAATTTATAATCATTTACCAAAAGTAACATTTTCAAACATTTTGAATTCATTCTTAACTCTTCATTATAAGAAGAAGAATTTAATTTATCTGAATTTATATTAAACAATGAAATAAATATATAGTTAAATATTAACTCTAACCTGTTACCCTTTTTCTAGCTAGATTTTGCGTGAATATTGCATGGAAAAGGATTATTCTCAACCATTTACTTTCCATGTATTGATATCAGAAGTGGCAATACATAGCAGGATATTGTTAGGATTAATAATCCATTATGTATTTGGACTCTAATATTACCTGGAAATGTAAATACAAATAGACTGTGTAGAGTTTGTTACAGAGAGATTATATTATTGATAGGTAGGAATTTGTAACTTAAATAAATAAAATGTTATCAGATATTTTTCCAGAGAAAAAGGTTTGCTAATTTTTTTTTCATTATATGCCTTTATACTATACCAGACTATTATAAATATGATAAAGAAAACTTTATATAAAGAAAATGAACATTGTATCGAACCTTAAACATTAATGAATTCCAGATTAAATTCCAGCGCATAAGTAGTCCTATTATAATTATTTATGTGTTGTTAAATTACTTTCAAACCATCAGATATGTGACAGTAACAATAATATTTGTAGGCATATAACAATGGAGAATTAATTAATGAATGTGTATTTTTCCTTACAATTTAATGCAAGGAAAAAAGAAATGTTCATTGTATGAAATGAATTTACTGAAGATCATTGAAGAATATCCATTGTGAATAAGATAAAAATAAAATTAATTTCACACAATGAGTGCTATTATACACTCTATGTAAACATTATTCATAAAAGAGAACATTATTCATAAAAAAAAGTTAAAAAAAAATAATAAGATAATTAAAGTTCCCCATCTGATCATTTATAGGGTAAAATAATCATCCGTTAATTGATTCATTACTATCTTTTGTCCAATTAAAATTCTTTCAATAAATGATTGTATATTGATTCAATAAATACCAATTAGAGTTTGTGGTATTCAGTTCCATAATGGCACATTTTCTGCTCTGGTATTTTCGTATAAAGCATTATAAATAAGAACAATTAAAATAATCTCATTATATATAAATAAAACTAAAAATAATTATTCTCATATAAATATGAATTAAAAACACTTTTTGTCAAATCTTTGTGGGAAGGAAATTAACATGTAGCTAATAGTTAATAAATAAATTCTGTAAGTAAAATTGTATAGAAGTGAAAATTGCATCTAAAACACTCTTTAATTTAAATGATATAGCTACTAAATATTAAAGTCCATATTATTTATACCATGCATTTATATATCGTAAAACTCCATTATTTTATAGCTCCAAAGAGAAACTTGTGAATAAATCACTGGTCTTCCCATTAATTGATTTCCAATTAAAGGCTTCAAGCTAGTACATAATAATTAACGTGAGATATTATCGAACAGAAATTAACTAAAGTAACATCGAGGTCAGCAGTTCAATGGTGTAAATGTGGTAGGTAATCATATATTATAATATAACCCTCATTTACAATACCCTCATTTACAATACACTCATTTACAATACCCTCATTTACAATACACTCATTTACAATACACTCATTTACAATACCCTCATTTACAATACCCTCAATTACAATACCCTCATTTACAATACCCTCATTTACAGTACACTCATTTACATTGCCCTCATTTACAATACCCTCATTTACAATACCCTCATTTACAATACCCTCATTTACAATACCCTCATTTACAGTACACTCATTTACATTGCCCTCATTTACAATACCCTCATTTACATTACCCTCATTAACAATACCCTCATTTACAGTACACTCATTTACATTGCCCTCATTTACAATACCCTCATTTACATTACCCTCATTTACAATATCCTCATTTACAGTACACTCATTTACAATACCCTCATTTACAGTACACTCATTTACAGTACACTCATTTACAGTACACTCATTTACAATGCCCTCATTTACAGTACACTCATTTACATTACCCTCATTTACAATACCCTCATTTACAATACCCTCATTTACATTACCCTCATTTACAATACTCTCATTTACAGTACACTCATTTACAATGCCCTCATTTACAATACCCTAATTTACAATACCCTCATTTACATTACCCTCATTTACAATACCCTCATTTACAATACCCTCATTTACATTACCCTCATTTACAATACCCTCATTTACAATACCCTCATTTACAATACCCTCATTTACAATACCCTCATTTACAATACCCTCATTTACAGTACACTTATTTACAATATCCTCATTTACATTACCCTTATTTACATTACCCTCATTTACAATACCGTCATTTACAGTACACTCATTTACAATGCCTTCATTTACAGTACACTCAATTAAATTACCCTCATTTACAATACCCTAATTTACAATACCCTCATTTACATTACCCTCATTTACAATACCCTCATTTACAATACCCTCATTTACAGTACACTCATTTACAATGCCCTCATTTACAGTACACTCATTTACAATACCCTCATTTACAATACCCTCATTTACAATACCCTCATTTACAATACCCTCATTTACAATACCCTCATTTACAGTACACTCATTTACAATTCTCTCATTTACAGTACACTCATTTACATTACCCTCATTTACAATACCCTCATTTACATTACCCTCATTTACAATACACTCATTTACAATACACTCATTTACAATACACTCATTTACAATACCCTCATTTACAGTACACTCATTTACATTACCCTCATTTACAATACCCTCATTTACAATACACTCATTTACAATACCCTCATTTACATTAAACTCATTTACATTACCCTCATTTACATTACCCTCATTTGTAGGTACTCTCGCATCACAATGTCAGGGTTCAGTCCTTTGATTTCTCCTCAGGATTTGATTACGGAGATTAGGAGCAGATCTTAGAATGGAGAAGCAGTCCTTCAGACTCCTACTAATTGAGATGGAGTCCTTAATTGATGTTATGGAGCAACCTACTCTCCTACTCCTATTAATTGAGATGGAGTCCTCAATTGATGTTATGGAGCAACCTACTCTCCTACTCCTACTAATTAAGATGGAGTCCTCAATTGATGTTATGGAGCAACATATTATACTCTCGAAATCTAATTTGAGAAATGCTTTGTAGGATTTCTTGCACTGTCAATATATTATGAATAAGAAGATTATTGATTAGGAACCTATAGAAAATTGGATTAAAATCCCTAGTCATATCAGTTGAAGGATTTATCTACGAATTAGACCATTTACTCTCGAATATTAAATAGATCCTAAATCAAGAAGAATAAGCGAAAATAATTAAATTATATATTATGAAAATATACCCGTAGATAATGTTCGGCATTTATTCACAATGACATTGTTTATTTTGATTATTATAAGATAAATAAACATAATTTCTTGATTTGATTATTTGAAAAGGTAAACAAATTTATCTCATATGTCCAGATGAAATTATATGTAGATGAACTTACATAAAACTATTCCTTTTATAAAATATTGACAATATGGAGACATGTGCTTGAGTACACAAAGGAAGTTAATAAAACAGATTTATTTCTAGGTTTTCGAGATATTCAATCTCGAAAATTGAAGATTTAGAGATATTTAATCCATTTATTCTGACATAAACTTTTCATTCTTTTAAAAAGGAGTTGCTGAACAAAATAGATTTTGACTTCCTTTTTGTACTTCAATATATTTCACCATATTGTCAATATTTTATGAAGGTAATAGTAAATGAATATTCTTAAAACCTAGAAATAAATCTGTGGAAATTCATTTTCTTTTGTAACTGATAATTGTACACAGAAAATTGCATTAACATAAAGTTAATAAACTGACACAAATAATGCAGCAATAACATTATATGAGTTAATTAAAATAACGTAAATTCCATAAAGTTTAACCAATAATTATGTAGAGTATTGTAAAGTAATTTATACACTTATTTGTAAGTTCACTTATACGTAATTTCATCTGGACATATGAGATACATTTGATTACCTTTTTAAAATAATCATATTTTTCGGCGAAAGTGTCGTTCGGCGAATGTGTCGTGCGGCGAATGTGTTTTCGGCGAAGATGTTTTCGGCGAATGTGTTTTCGGTGAATTTGCTTTCGGCGAATGTGTTTTCGGCAAATTGACCTAGAACCGTGCCATCATGGGTACTAGATGGTTAGATGGTTAAGAGATGGCAGACTTAAAAGTAGCCTAGATATTACATGGGGATAATGTGGTTTTCCATTCTCATGGAATGTTACCTTGTGAGAATGTTGGTTCAAAGTGGCGAAACAATTTCATTGAATTGTCATATTAGCCCAATCTAATTACAATATAGCGTATCAACATTATATGGCTGAAACTTGATTAACATATTGGCAACATCTTGGGCCAAGAGGGTTTCAACATAACAGCCCATGCTATCACCATGTTGGCCCATTTTGTAAAAAACCACACAGTATCAATACGATTTTTCACCCTTTGCCCACAATAATTTTGTGTTGCTAGGGTAATAGATTTTACTTTCTTAAAATAAATTGCCTTAGAATATTCAAAGACAATTTATTATTCACAATTCGATTGAAAAACATCTTAACATTATTCAAATTTTAAGAGAAATTCTCAATAACAATGCATAAAATAAAAGTAAAACTTTATTATTTATTAATTTCAACATGGAACCCGAAGTCATGAAATGATAGAATATTCAAAAGTGTTTCAGAGAGGAGAAAAAATACGACGGTACAGTTATTAAGAAATTAAATTATTACTAATAAAAATCAATTCAATACAAAGTCGTTATCACATCATAAATAATTGAGGTAGAAGTGACTAAAACAATTAGATCTCACGAACTTTATGGTTTAATTTACTATGAAGTAGAACAATAATTTTTATGTAAGGATTCATTATCAATGTTAACACAGTACAATAAATTTCACTAAAACATTCAACATAATTTGAACATAATTCTTGGTATAAGAAAGTATCTGCATCATATATTTAATGTGCAACACTATAACTTTATATGTTTAGTGTGACTAAAAATACGAGTAACCTGAATTATTGAGAGTGAACATATTATCCAGACAATTAGTAGTTAATCACTTTTAACTACTATCAAAAGAATTGTTAAGAAATACGATAGAAAGCACGCAAGAACAGATATGAGAATAGAGTCACTGTGATGATGTACTATCAGAGAAAAGAGTCACTGTGATGATGTACTATCAGAGAAAAGAGTCACTGTGATGATGTACTATCAGAGGAAAGAGTCACTGTGATGATGTACTATCAGAGAAAAGAGTCACTGTGATGATGTACTATCAGAGAAAAGAGTCACTGTGGTGATGTACTATCAGAAAAAAGAGTCACTGTGATGATGTAATATCAGAGAAAAGAGACGCTGTGATGATGTACTATCAGAGAAAAGAGTCACTGTGATGATGTACTATCAGAGAAAAGAGTTACTGTGATGATGTACTATCAGAGAAAAGAGTCACTGTGATGATGTACTATCAGAGAAAAGAGTCACTGTGATGATGTACTATCAGAGAAAAGAGTCACTGTGATGATGTACTATCAGAGAAAAGAGTCAGTGTGATGATGTACTATCAGAGAATAGAGTCACTGTGATGATGTACTATCAGAGAATAGAGTCACTGTGATGATGTACTATTAGAGAAAAGAGTCACTGTGATGATGTATTATCAGAGAAAAGAGTCACTGTGATGATGTACTATCAGAGAAAAGAGTCACTGTGATGATGTACTATCAGAGGAAAGAGTCACTGTGATGATGTACTATCAGAGAATAGAGTCACTGTGATGATGTACTATTAGAGAAAAGAGTCACTGTGATGATGTACTATCAGAGAAAAGAGTCACTGTGATGATGTACTATCAGAGAAAAGAGTCACTGTGATGATGTACTATCAGAGAAAAGAGTCACTGTGATGATGTACTATCAGAGAAAAGAGTCAGTGTGATGATGTACTATCAGAGAATAGAGTCACTGTGATGATGTACTATCAGAGAATAGAGTCACTGTGATGATGCACTATTAGAGAAAAGAGTCACTGTGATGATGTATTATCAGAGAAAAGAGTCACTGTGATGATGTACTATCAGAGAAAAGAGTCACTGTGATGATGTACTATCAGAGGAAAGAGTCACTGTGATGATGTACTATCAGAGAATAGAGTCACTGTGATGATGTACTATTAGAGAAAAGAGTCACTGTGATGATGTACTATCAGAGAAAAGAGTCACTGTGATGATGTACTATCAGAGAAAAGAGTCACTGTGATGATGTACTATCAGAGAAAAGAGTCACTGTGATTATGTACTATCATAGAAAAGAGTCACTGTGATGATGTACTATTAGAGAAAAGAGTCACTGTGATGATGTACTATTAG
The DNA here is from genome assembly GCA_947561585.1 of Caprella mutica. Taxonomy (NCBI): domain Eukaryota; kingdom Metazoa; phylum Arthropoda; class Malacostraca; order Amphipoda; family Caprellidae; genus Caprella; species Caprella mutica. The sequence continues at coordinate 24,993 of CANNZV010002293.1, read as the reverse complement.
AGAAAAGAGTCACGGTGATGATGTACTATCAGAGAAGGTATTTCGTATAATGAGGTACAACATTTAATTATAATGTATGTGAAAAAATCATTATATATGAATTGTTTTTAATAAGCTGCATGGTCGATCTGAATTATACAAAAATAAACTTAATTATTCACAAACATCAATTATTTACGTCTCTGATATGATTATACTGTATGTAAGAGTTTTATACAAACATATGATTTCAATAAGAATAAGACAATAGATTTGTGATCTAAATTCACTTAATAATCGATGTAAGCTTATTTTTTTCATAAGCACGATGTACTTAAATTTCTAACCAAAAGATGAAAATGTTTGAGAGTTACCATCAGACTCTATATCGAATTATTAGAGCAAATCGTAAAGCCACGTCTCCCAACATCACTATATACAAGCGAAATGAGCACCTTCAAAATAAGAATACCGTTAGCGCAAAAACTCTTCTACGAGAGCTGTGCTAATAATAATTTCATGGAAGAGCAGATATTTTCTTTTATTTCGTCCAACTTAAGTAGTTCAAATTGCCAATTTCAATTTTCATAACAACTAACATCATGTAATATAAGTGTGCATATTAAAAATCCTATTCCGGTGCTCAGATTCACTCTACGATATCCCTAAGCTATCCTGAGTCTCAACTATAATATTTTTTATTTTCCATACCAATTTATACTTTCTTTAAAAGTTTACCACTGTCCAATGATTGAGAGTTCAAAAATGAAGAGACTCTCGTTACAATTTAGGATTCTTCCTATAGCTATAATCTAATCACAGTTATTTTACATCATTTCTCATCACTCATCGTGATTATAAGGTGTATATTAGCGTAACTTCAATTTATTTTTCCACAATAATTATCATATACGAAAGATTTAAAGAGCGATAAGTGTATATCACTTGTCAACTATTTATTACCCTATTCATAATAATGTCCGAGACGTTGGCTTAAATCATATATAAAAATAAATATATTTACTCCAGACAGTTTATACTTAAAACTCATGTAATTTCGTTTATTCTACTATTATGAATATCGGAAGCATTGAATAAAATAAATATTAAAAAACTTACATAAAAGTTATCATGAATTTCAATGGGAACTACATTAAACTAGGTGAAAATATAAAAGATGGAGATTTTCTTAAACTGCTGACGACATCCTCCAATTTCAAAATTTGAATAACATCTTAGATATATGCCAGTATAACTATAAAAAACACAAACCGTGAATGAATACCATCATATTTATTAGCAGATAACACTTCTTTTCAGTGAAATTATCAAATTACTACAATTGAACACTTTTCAAATTTTCGACCATAAGGTCGACACCACCGACACACAACACAGCACCTCACACCAGAACTCAATTGATACTGAAGTTAGATTTAGATTTCAACCTGTGATTCAATGAGCAAGCACACGAAGGAAAATATCCACCTGTAGTACAGGTGAATATATACACCTAGTTGGCTCTTCACTCGGGTAGCGCTCGCTCTTTTGTTTATTTTCTTTATTTTCCCGTTGTTACTGAATGTAAATATGTGAATGATACTTGTGTCTATAAAGTTTTTTAATATCTAGAAAGGCATAGTTATGTAATATTTAATTATCTACTAATTTAATACCTTTGCCAATTGCAGAGGAGTTATGTTTTAGGAGGCATTCGTTGTCATCTTGTTATTTGCAGGACTCAAAATCGATCAACTAAATTGCTTGTAATTTGTTAGGCCGATTGGTCAATGTCCAGGAACCATATAATATGATTTTGGAAACGATGAAGTGAAAGGTCAAGTTCATTTATAACTAATAAATTATTTTTCCATTTCCTCAAAAAGCATTCAACCAAATTGTCTGAAATTTTGTGGGACGATTGATCATTACCCAGAACCAGTTTTTCTGGTTTTGGGAGCGGACAGTTATAAGGTCAATATCATTTAAAACTCAAGGATTATTGTATGATCATTGATCAAGGTCATTTATAAGTGGCGGCGAAGGTATGTGCTCTAAGAATACAAGTCATCAAGTGTAATGTTATTTCAGTTCCTTTTATTTGAAAAAATAGTCCTTCAAAAGTTAGAAATATTCAATATTCTCATATGTACTTCTTCCTTATTGAAAAAGTAAACAGTTTTATTTTCAAAAATGCTTGCATGAAATTAAATTAGGAGATTGCAATTTTAATTATTCCCAATAATGTTTTTATTTTCACTTTTGTCATACAATCAATAATATTATTCATTTAGCAAACAGTTTAACAAACAAAAACATACTAGTGTGAAATCGTAGTGAGGTATTTTTTATATGTGACGTCATCGTATACAGTTGTCATCAAAGCGATACCCTGAAATCAAAATTCGGGTAATTAGAGTGAATTAACTTGTATTTTAAATGTATATGGAAATAGTATTGTATTCGTACAGTGTTAAAGCCACCAGCTGAGGCTTCTAATATTTATCCCTGCTAACAATGAAGATGGAGCTGCATGGCGCGATTGATGGATATTGAACGGACGGACAGCGCTAAATTGTGTGAATATTCCGGGACAATAGCGATTTTTTTTTTGTTCAGTAAGAAGTTATTATCAGCAAACGAGGAGAGGGCTGGACTATAATAGCCTTAAATTAACGTAGAGAAGCGTATTAATATCACCAACCTTCATTGTCAAGAATGAATCAATTTACTACTAAAAAAATCGCTGGAGAAATAGAAGCGCATATGATTTTTTTTAGATGGGGCGATTCTTAAGTACGTCATGGACAATTCTTGTGCATCTCCTTCATATCTCATGCAAAGTGCATTCCAAAAAAAATAATGAATTTATTCAAGTATAAGTTAGTAGTACCATAAAGTTAGTAAACCCTTTTATATAGCTCAACAGTAAGCAATTTGAAAAAATTGTTTAGCAGTTAATAAAAATTGATTTACGATAAACAAAACATTTGTTTTTATTCCTCATTTATCTTTAAAAGCTCTCGATGTGAACCTCGAAATGATATGCTAAATAATTCGGGAATATATAATAAAATTAGTGGTCTTTGTGTACCAAGAGTCTTATAGGTGAATAGAACACTCTCTCGTAGCAAGACTTTACCCATCTTATTGGCACTCAAGAAGCTGTGAGTGAAAATTCTTTAAAAAATATTAGATTCATACTTCACTGTAGAAAAATGTATATCATTTACTTTTTATTCGCTATTATATATTTTCCATCATTAAAATCATACTGAAGTCATAAATATGGAGATTGTTGCTTTCGGTTATCGAAATTTTGATGTTTGGTAGAAGAGAGTTTAATTAAAACTAAGACGTGAATTCAGAGAGATGGGGGAAAACTGAAGACCTGTTATATTTATAATGAATAAGAGAAAGTTACAGAAACATTTTACTAGGTTTACCTCAATATCATACCTCACATTGCTATCAAATGTCGTACTACATATATGGTACATGATATATAGGGATTAAATGTAATTGTAGAAAATTAATATAAGATTTTAAAGAACTAATAAATTTAGGTTTATTTTGGACAAGTATAGTTTTACAATATTTGTACAGTTTGTGGAGTGCCATTCAAAAATGTTCACTTAACACTCAATATGTTTTATGTAACTGTGAATATTAAAAATATTATATTTAAATTCTAGGGAAATTTGTGTTAATTATTAGTAGCTATGTACAGTATATTGCAAATTTGAGCAACAATCATTGTAAAGTTTATGTAATTAATAGAATGCAGAATGAAATTAAATGCTATTTTTATGCAGTGATTCTTTTTATAATTTAAATGGTTTCAGGAATAAATCTTCTGTTGAATACTTTTTATTTACAATTCTAATAATATTGCCACCGGATGTACACAGATAAATAAAAGCGTCATTCTGATAATTTTTTGACAGTTTACTCATTTTACAATTTAAAAGTTGAATCATAATAATACGTACAATACAATAGCTACAATAGCTTGCTTCAAATTAAAATTTCTATTCTTAAATGATGAGAATATGAGAATTTAAATATTCGGAAATTAAAAAAAAATGAGTTTATGTGAATTTAAAATAAAATAAGTACATGAAAAGTATCAATAAATAGGAATATTGTTTTATAAAAGAATTACTTATAAGTCGGTTGTCTTTTGAGCAACATCGTGTATATCTACAATGTTAATTAATAAGTACTAATAGCAATTGCTAGTTTACTATTATCTTATAACGGATATGAAGAATGCATATGATTCCTATGTATATTTACGTATTTCTTCATGTTACACTGATAAAAACGAAACAATTAAAAATTATCATTCTACCAAAATATTTCATTAGTGTAAAGCTGATTGACGCAATAGTATTTAAAATGTTTTCCGCTGCGAAGGTTCTTTGTTTAGTGGTCCTAATATCTGCTATTTCACTGTGTAAATCGAGTGACAGACTTCCTGGCAATGGTACGAAAACGTATGAAATCGAAAGCGAGGATGTATTACTTCGTAGTCGCAGAAGCAGTGAACTTTCGTGCGACAAAACAAATGGAGATATTTATGTCCAAAATACTAAATTCTCCATCTTCCTCAAGAAAGACATCAATCCAGAATTCAAACTTACATTGGCATTCAACTTTTCAAGATCTGGTCACCCAAATATAAAACTAAGACGTTCTCTTTCATTGACAGACTTCCAAGTTACCGATGAAAACACACATTTTGCTTTGAATATCGAATTATTTGGATCCACGGTCTCAAAAGAAAAACACCATTGGAATTTCAAGGTAAACGATGAAGAGATTGATGGTGTAAGGCCTTGGTACTTATTGCCCGCTTATAAATTCTGCGAAATTATAATTTCATATAATAACTTACGCTCAGAGTTATACGTGTGCACTTCAGAAACCACTTGCTGTGAAAAAAATGGTAATGGTGGTAACCCTTCAGGTACTTCAAACACCATGGATTGGAAACATCCAATTGCAACATCACGGGGTGAACCTAAAGATGCACCTTGCAGTCTGAGAAACGGCACGACAGAAATAACACAACAACAAACTCTCCTCTTCGTTCATCCCAATTCAGATATAGATATTCACATACAAATATCTTTGAGATTGGAGGATGCAATATTTGGTGAAAGTAATCACACTACCCAGTTCACGGTTCGTAAATCTGGGAATTCATGGCATCCATTGCAAGTTCACGTATTCACTGAATCAGGGAGATGGGTAATAAATGTAATCAATGATGGTCAAAAGAATATACAGGACACATCACGATTGCCAAATGCTTATAAGTCTTTCAAGTCAGTTTCAATTAGTGTCCTTCCAAATGAAGAATACAGTTGGTACATTGGTCCAGAAAACCGTAACTGTGTAAATTTCTTTACAACAACAACAACAACAACAATAACAACAGCAAGAAGACCTATAATAACAACACAAAGGAAAACTACAACAACTACTCAGAGATCAACTACAATTCCAAAGCCTACTACAACTACTCAGAGATCAACTACAATTCCAAAGCCTACAACAACCAAAATATCTACAACTACTACAGAGAAACATGAGAGAGCCACCGAAACACCAGAAATGACTGATTCAGCAAGAACAACCGAAATCCCAGAAATGACTGATGCTGCAAAAATTACTGAAACACCGGAAATGACTGATACAGCAAGAACTACTGAAATCGATTCTCACTCTTCCTCAAATTCAACATCTTTCCCGTCTACAGGTTTGTATATTAAATTACATATGAAAAATAAAAATAATGAATCATGATGGTTGTGTAATGATATACATAATAGAACTTTTTTATAGGTACACAAAATATCTGATTTCAAAGATTCATAAAGTAAAATATAATACAACATCGTATATTCTATCAATAGGGTAGTAACTCAACGTAAAATTTAATCTTAGGTTTGAAGCTTTCGAATAGACACATATATTTATATATAGCTATGGATGATATAATCGCACTTGTTATTATAGCTTTATGAGGTGGTCTGTTGGAATCATTCGAATCTCTTTTATGGGTAGATAAGTTGTATAAGTTTAGAGAGTTAAGTAAGCTGATATCTATAGGTTGAATGTTGTCAGTACTATAGCTAGGTTTTCACGTTATGTTTATGACGATGAAAAGACATCTTTCTATTTGTAAACATGAAATCTATGAATATCTTCACCGTCGAGATTTCACTACCTTCTTGATAATATGGATAACCCGTTGAGTATATATCTTTTTAAACAAATATCATATATTGTATAATATTGAGAATATACATGTAAATGAATAGTCTGTTATATAATAAAGTGTTTTATAATGAATAATTGGTAATATAAAGAATATCTATTAAGCATTTAAACAATAATTACACATTATTACCAGAAATGAACATTTCCTGTCGTTATACTTATCTTAACTTTGTCACTCAAAATCAATTTTAAATTGATTAGTTTATTTCTTTTAGTTTATGTATATTTCTAATTTCTCAATTTAATTATCAGTAAGTTATCGATTTATTATTTGACTTACACTTACAAATTAATGAGTAATTCATGTTTTTTACTTTTATCTTTATTGATAAATGAAGATGTCCAATAAAATATTTCGAATATAATTATATAAGGGTATCGTCTCACATTTCAAAAACCTCCTTTGTTTGTGTATCGATTTTGGTGAAAATTGTATAGTATATGTTACTTTTGAAAATACACATTTTGTTCGTGCTATTTTTCAAGTAAGGCATACGATTTTGTCTTTTTCAGTAAATGAAAATTAGATATATAAAAAATCATAATTTTCAAAAAAGTAGAAACCGATATCCCTTCCCGTTTTCTTTGGATAACCAATTTTTGATTACTTATTTGAATTTTCACAGAAACTTCAAATTTAAATTTTTAAATTTTAGGTTTTCAATATTTATAAAAAAGATATTTTAAATATTGATAAGTTCTCTCTTTTAATTTATTAAACTTCCTTTGGGGTTTACAAAGCTGTCTTTGTTTTTCTTGTAGCGTGAAAACTTTTTGACTATAACTTTTAAAAATGATAAGGGGGATTCCAGTAAATCCATAATAATTTAGTAAATTAGAGTGGAAGAAGTTCTCTGGTGCACGTAGGCCCATATAAAGTTAGAACATGAAAGGCCACTACCTATATAAAGACAATTTCGTTGAGCTAAAATCTTCATTACAGATGGACCATCTCCATATTGGTTTCTGTTGCTGTTAATCATCCCTGTGAACACTGTCGGAATATTCTATGGACTGAAGATGATAATGAAAGGAAACAGTGAAGAAGGTAAGCAATGACTTCAACCACGAAGATCAATGTAAGATATAATCATTATTTAAGATAACAAAGTCATCCATGACAAACACAAAGTAATTGTTTGTTTTTATTTATATAGAAATATCTACGTAATAAATATAAAAATGATCCCTGTTTCCATTACATAAAATTAATAGAAAAATGGTTGGTATGGTCCCGTACACTGAGAAAAAAAAGAAAAAATCAAATTGACTTAAAATTTGAGCTTTCAGTTTGACCAAGAAAATGACTCATCCTAACATTTTACTCAAAAACAAGAGTCATATTGACTCATAATTCATAGTCAGGTTGCCTCAGGTAGAGTCAATCAAGAAAAAAGACTCCAATATTGGAGTTTTGCAGCCTTGACTCAAGCGATGCAGGCTGACTCGCAATTTTTTCTCAGTGTATGGTTCCGGTATGAAAAATGGTATGGTTTCGTGTCTCATCCTCGCCAGATTAGTTTTACTTTACTGATATGGATATTGGATAATAATAATGGATAATATTCATTGTGAAAAAATTAAAAATTTTACACCTTTTCTATTTTTCTCAACGAAGTTATATTTAAAAGTTAATAGTTTGCTTTTTAATGTTAACTGATCTTGATATTTTTTTATATTTTTATTTAGCAATAAATATGGCGAAGAACTACCCCTCTCATAGTTGATAATCGTAGTTTCCAGATACTTCAATATATGGTCTAAGAAGTCTAACAAATTGACACTTTTTAGATGTTGCGCTGCATAGTGAATTTACTTGCAGCACATTCACCATTACATACAAACAGAGAAAGAATTAGTTGAATCAAATTTGACTCATATGAATGGGTTATTTTTGCACCTACCTACGTGATAAGTTGCAGGTACTACTTAAAAGTAGTTAAATTGACGTTGGTTATAACTAAGTATAAATTGATGACCCATTAGATATGAGTAAACTTTTTTGTCTGTGTAAGAAGAAGACTGACATATAGTGTATGCCCCTCTGCATATATTCGACATTGACTAGCATTGCGCTTCTATAATTTGTTCGTGGAATAAGAAGTTTTGAACTACTACGTAACTTCCCAAGGTTCATTTTGGCGTATTACATCACATTACGCACCATTGTAGGAGGGCAAATTAGTTTCACTCCACCTCTTTTGCACCTCTCTATAAGATAAAAACGATCGGGATAACGAAATTTAGGTCATATATAAATTTGCAATATTTAAAGGCAAATTGGAAATAATCTAATATTGGATTGCTCTCAATAGATGTGAATATTAACTTATCAATCGAATTCTATTTACAATTAAAACAAGTAACTTTAAATGTGTTTCAATTCATAGTTTATTTACGTATTATTATTATGTATTATGCATGCATGTTAATCTAACTGAAGTTAAATTTGCTACATATTTAGAAAAATAACTGTACCTTTATCATTTACATATAGCTCGAACCTCTACATATTTTTCAATACGAAAGTATTAATAGACTGTTATGTTTTTGATTGTTAATATCCACTCTCTTTTCTGCTTTCTTCTTCGAATTTCTAGCATTTTATATCCTTAATAGTATATAATGACAGTGATATAACCTTTGCATAAACTCCTCAGGTACCAATTTAATTATTTTCCATTAAAGTATTCAATATTGACATAGCCTCACGATCGAGTTGATCAGAATTATGGACTATTTAATAATTTTATATAGCTATATATGTATGCTTCTTGCTAATTTGTACTTAATAGAAGGATTAACTATGTAACAATTTTTTTTATAATGTTTTATAATGTATGAATTAAAACTTAAATTGAAAATGAAATTTAAAATCTCAAATAAACATTGATTATAACTACTTTGATGCCAAAAATACTGTTCGACCTGAGTTAATTTATCGTCAAATTACTAGAGATCTTCTGATAGATTATAATTTTTAAAGAGTTAAATGAATTAACTAATGCCTATTAACACAATAATTTATTTCTAGCTGTACTCTCATAACTCATATGTGACGGACAGACCGACCTCAATGTAAGCGTGACTCACATAATAACATAAAACACACGGTATCTGAATAATATATAGAAGACTACTGAAAGTGTAACAACTAACTAAATAAGGAAGTTTCCATTGTTATTAGATATCACAACCTCATATTTCACATTTCATTTAACATGATTTAGTTTTAAAACAAAGTATGAGTGCAGACATTAGTCAGCTGCATCAAGCTGGCAAGACAAACTATGAGAGAGTGAAGTTTCTTAAAGCTCCATGATTGATGTTTATCACACTATTAGGAGGCTTCAAGAGCTCGAAAGTACTGGAGTTTATTCTCGAAGTGGAAGAGTGGGATCTTTTTGGATGCCACAGGTCTGTCCAGATGTCAGAGCATAAATACGGCCCAACCCAAATAGATCTATCCACGATGACAATGGCACGAGACATATATGAGTGAGAAAACAATGTTAAAATTGTTAAGACAGATTTAAAGTTTTTATCTCTCGAAATGCAAACTCATCAGCACCTGTGAGACCTCCAAAAATAAAAGAAATTGACTTCGTGCGAAAAATCTTCAAGACTTGTTGTAGGTAGAGACGGTCACGGAAGAGATAATTTTCTCTGGTGAAGAAATGGTTATTGTCAAAGCAATCTTTGACCAACAAATTGTAAGAATCCTATAAAAATTCTCTGCAAAACTTCCTGACTCGATGAGAACGAATTTCGGAAGTTAGAAACCTTCATCAGTCATGGTATGGGCTACCATATCAAAAACATCAAGGTATCTTTTATAATTGCTCCAAGAGTTACAAAAGTGAACAAAAATTCGTACATTGAGATGGTATTGACTCTTGCACTTAAGGAAATGAAGAGAGACTTCAAAGACTTTCCACTTTTTGTTTTCAACTTTTTTCCCTTTCCAACTAAACGGCTCGCAGACATACACGTCCAAGAAATCGCAGAAATGTTGCCGGGGGAGCAAGTTTCTGGAGCATGGAGGTGTAGACGTTCTCATCACAGGGTGGACTGTTTAGAGATGATCTATGGAATTAAAATTCCATAGCAGAGACAAATTTCATAAATTTAATTTGCCTCTGTAGATAATTGCGAATTGAAACTAGCACCAACACAAATGGCGCAAAGACGCTAAATGTGACTGAGTGGCACAAAAGTAATGCAAGTTCCCAACTCTGCAATTGAGAATTTAATGTTTTAGGAGGAAGGGGCTAGGGAGATATTGAGATTTTTTTACAGATTAGATACCTATTTTATTAAGTCAAGTTAAAAAGAAATAAAAGTATCCTCATGTTGCTTTCCTATAATCATGGATTTTGCAACAAAATGATAGTGACTTTGTTCATGAAGCCAACTCTCTCTGTTATAATTACTCTTTTTCTGTTTTGTCGCTAACCCTAACTTAACTTTCATTCTCCTTAAAGGTACAGTGACGTTCCGCTCGAAGTTGCCCCACCTCGAGGGTATAAACCCTACTGGAGAGACGGCTACAAACGCTGGTCCCTCTTCAATTCCCAACCGCTACGAAGTCACTGGACATGGGATGGAGACCGGTAACTTGATCTGCAAGGTGGACCCAGACACTGGAACGAAGTACCACACTGTAGGGAATGACATCTACGATAATTTTAATAATTATAATGAGTATGATGATGTGATTTAAAGGCTTGCTTATTCTAATTCTTTCACAATAAACTATAGTAGGTAAAACTGGTCTGTATGTATTATTTTAATTTCAAATCATAATTACCAGACCATACAATAGTTAGGAAGTATGAGAGAGTAGGTTAGACGAAAGTCAAGTCGGATGACTCGACTTTACAATACAATAGGTATGACTTCTGGGTACAATCGTACCCGGAATACAATAGGGTACGACTTACAGATAGAATTTTAGATAAATTAGTTAACAATACACAAATTAGCTAACGATAGACAAATCAGTTGGTAATAGATAAATTAGTTGATGATGAATAAATCAGATGACGATAGCATTACTCAGGGAATTTCTTCTCTAGCATTAGGTATGGGTATGACCCAAGGTACTGAAATCTGACAAATTTAATTAGAAAACCTACACTGAGAAAAATAAACAATTCCAACTGATGCACCCATGTGTTTCGAGTTCACCCTATGGCTTTGTCTCTAAAGGGAAACACTTTAGTGCATCAAACTATAGTTTGTACGTACTAAAGTGCATCAGTTCGATGCACATTAGTGTCTTAGCTATAAGTTTGTTAAGATGATGAGCAATTTATTCTTTCATCATTTTTTTCTCATCATTTTAACAAAATTTTGGCTAAGAATCTAAAGTGCATCGAACTGATGCACTTTAGTGCATCCAAAATATAGTTTGATGCACTAAAGTGTCTCGCTTTAGAGACAAAGCCATATGGTGAAGTCGAACCACCTACATGCATCAGAATATCTTAGAGTGCTGCCATTTAAAAAACGTGATTAAACTATCTTGGGAATTGGTAACTAGGCAATCATTAACCAAATGACATTCAACACAAGGAAGCACAATAACATAACTGTAATAGTACAATAACATTAACATAATTAAAAAAAGAAGATGGCCTACCGAGAAGAGATGTGAGCTGTTAACTATACATATACATAAAATAAAATATTTGTATACAAAAACTACATAGTACATATACATAAATAAAAAAACTGGAGAACTGTATAAAACAGTTCTGCCGACAAACTGAGCATTGTGAGCAACCTAGATTTAATTTGAAAAAGACAATACTATTGGATTAGGCATAAGAAGCTTACAAGTACCTACGACTTACCACACATTACGAGCTCCCTAAATTTACGCGACACTATTGCTAGTTATAGAAGTTAGAATAGTTTCAACCTACGTGGTGAGTTGCATGTACTACTTAAAAGTAGTTAAATTGACGTGGGTTAAAACAAAACAGCCGTTTTAACTCACTCCTAAACTTAAAATAAGCAGAACCAACTCTCATAGTGAGTTAATTATACACCAGAAGCATTCATTGGATTAACAGTCTTTGTGAGTTATCACAATACATACACTCTGTAATAGTTGTTTCAACATGCGTTAAAATTCGCAAGAAAGTAAATTTTAACTCTCATAGTAAGTTGATTAAATCTATAAAATGAATTGAATTAACTAATGTTTGATGACACACCTCATCATAGTTGTTTTAACACACATGAAAACATGAATAAAGTCCAATCAACTGGAGTAATACATTGATTCAAAGTATAAACTGATGACCCATTAGATATGACCTTAGGTATGGGTTGTACTTTTTGCTCTCTGTGTTGAGTTTGAAATAGAATTTTTCAAAAGAAAGATGCTAGTAATATCAAACATTTGTTAACATAATCACTAAATGTAATGTACTTTGTTCATCTTAAATCTAAATAAAAGTTATTAATAAAAAGAAAATTCGATATACTTCTAGTAAGCGTCATCTAGTAATGAATATATCAAGTTCTTCGTAAGTTTTTTAACTATCTTGTAATCCTCAAAGCATTGTGCAAAGAAGTATAATTTACCTGCGAGTAATATCTATAAATATATCTATCGTTTATTATGTAGTATATTGATTAGAGATTTCAAATTCGATTGAGTATTGTTCATGTACTTCAATAACATTTTGTAAACGTTATTAAAATAATCGCCATCTTTAAACTATTCAATGAAACTTTTTTTATCTGATAGAAACCTTATTTTCAAAGAATATTATATTTTACAATCACAGCATTAACTTAGTAATGCTTATTTATCATATTATGTTGAAATATTTAATATAAAATTAGACATTGTTATTAAATGTTAAGTGATCACTTCAAAACAGAATTGTAAGTTTTCTAACATTATAATGGTTGGAATTATATTTAGTTTTCGCTTCTTTGCTTGTGTTCGTCTAATTTATAATTTACCTAGAGAGAAAATTATGGTGTGGATGAGGTAGAAAATTCATTTGGAATCATCTCTAAATCTTCTATGACCCTATCCATCATTTTATGTCTAAATAATTGATGTTAATGGAGCTTGATACAGAATTGATATTCAGTTTAGAAAATTTTTATCCTAAATAATTAATAAGGATTTCATTAATAACTATTTATCATATACCTAATATTTATTAGTTTTTTTATAATATAATACCTATATAATCTAGTAATGAATGATTTCTCGCTTATAGTTCAAAATTATAGTTTACATGTAATCTTTGAGTAAAATAATTCAAAAATATTATTAATATCATATATAATCATATATCTAACATATTTATAGTTGCCAGGAATTATTAAAGCTCATCAAATAATAAGAAGCAAATAAATATTATATTCAATCATTTTTTTCATGGACTAAAGTAGCATTCTTCTATGTTTATATGAATTTTTTTATCTTGAAAATTTTATATTTTGATTAGTTTTTATTTATGAATTTTAAATACTTTCGCTAATAACTTTTTGATATTATATTAATAAATTCTGCTTGTTCAATTTGAGATGTCAAATACACTTCTATAATTAATTTAACATTGTTTTTTTCCATTCATTACCTCGGTACTATTAAAAAAAACCGAAATCCACAGAACTTCTAGGGGGTCCACGAACATAAAATTGTGTTTTGGGGGTCCATAGGAGAATGAAGGGGGTCCACCGAAGTAAAGACAGAGATTGTAAATGAAAATAATAGAGTATTAAACTGAGAATAAAGGAGAAATAATTAATGAATTTGTGAATGGAGTTGAAAATGAATGAATTTGAAATAATTATAAAAGAAACGACAGATATGGAAGTAGAATTATAAGAAAACAAAGGAGAAGATACAACCAAGATAGATGAAGGAGTCGAATAAAAATAAATTAAAATATAGAAGATTTTTCAATAGGAAATAAAGATTGATTGGGGATGAGCAGGACCAGTTAATGAATTGATAAAGAAAAAGAACAAATTTAAACTGTAAATATTTCTGAAGTGAAGAGTAACATTAGGAAAGAAAGTGTGAAAAATTATTAACAAATTGAGAGGGGAAACACTATCAAAATTAATTTTGATATAGAGATAAAAATTATATTTTAATCCTTTATTATATTAGTTTTAATTAGTTCTATATATGAAACCTTTATTATATTAGTTTTAATTATTTAATTAAAAGATTTAGATGACCATATTTACTAATTAAGATAAAGATACCTGAACTTTATAAATATAATAATTGTTAAAGGATATTATTATTTAATAATTAGAATTGTTCCATATTTACAATATTTATGAACAATCTTTTGTTCCATTATAGTAGTACAGCTTCAAGCAGTTAAAATGTAATAGAATGTAATGTTGTGAATAATTGAAAATCACTGGTTTCATTAATTCAAATGACGCATTTAACAAAATAGTAAACACTGCATACGACTTACCGTTATTGTTTCTAACCCAGGTAATAAAAATATATTTCCGAGATATTCCGAGGAGATTCCCTGGGATTATTCCCTCAATATCTCCAGCGTTATCGAGGGGATGCCCTATTTTGATGTTTTTGCGATATGGGGATATCCCCAAATGATATCAAGGGATTAATGATGGGATTTGAATATATTATCCTTGGAATATTCCCGAGATATCAAGGAGAGGGCAAGGAATACCGAAATGACCATTCCCTCGATAACAAGGAAATAAAATTGGGATAGTGAGAGGATATTCCCTTAATATCAAGGGGATCAAATGGGAATATTCCCTGGATATCTAGAATAGAGGAAGGATATAAAAAGAAGGATACCAAAATTAATATTTCCTAGCATATTCTGTATTTGTGGTGTGCAGACGTTTCGTCGACAGACGTTTCGTCGACAGACATTTCGTCGACCAGACGTTTCGTCGACAGGACTTTTCGTCGACAAGACGTTCCGTCGACAAATTTTCGTAAGATGGATATTTTGTAACACTCTAATGTTACAAAACATGTACTTTGACAGAATAATGTATCAAACGATCAAATTTTGAAATACGTAGAATAATGGTAAGGAGGAAAGCTATTAAATATATTTCAATCGTTTGTCTACTTTAATACTAAACCAAAACTATTCTATAATAAAAAATTATTTTAAAGTAATTTGAAAAATTGTACATGTAAGACAAAACTAAAAAATATATATTGCATCAAATAATGAAATCATTGAAATCTAAATGACTGTATCCACACACAAAGGGTATTCTTAAATTAAAGTCTTTGTCTATAAGTAGCCTTTTGTCACAACTGCCTATTAGTGTCTTGCGGTGTTGGCTTGGGTAAATGTGTCGTTTCGAGTACTTTAATAATGTTAATATTAATTTATTAGTTCTGCAATATTATGTAATAAGCTCATATTTTTCTTTGAGGATCACAAATTCGAAGATGGGATATCGTTCGATAACTCTGAACATTTTCTATTTTGAAATCAACTACTGGATTCAAAGAATCACTTTTTGGTAAAATAATAACCTAAGTATCGAAAGACATTCAACAACTAGCTATTTTTTGTATGAAATCTTGGCTTTTAATCAGAATTACCACTCAAGATAACCCGCAGTAGTCGAACATTGGACATTTACCAACTGAAAATGACTGGTCAATTACAAATCCGATGATATAAATCATATAATTATTACTAGTACAGTTCCTGTTATTGAATCTAAATTATATTCGAATTCAAGTTGTATTATTGTACCAATATTCTGATTAAACAGAAAAATCTTTCAAAAGCCAAAATATGTATTTAATTTTTCAAATAATGAGTATCAATATTTTTGTAGCCCGTACTCATGATACTGCCACAAATGATTTGTTTTTGATATTGAATGATATTGAATAGTTTTCCTCCTTACTAGTATTTTATTTGATAATTTGATTGTTTGATACATTATTCTGTCAAAGTACATGTTTTGTAACATTAGAGTGTATTAATATCCCCTTTACGAAAATTTGTCGACGAAACGTCTTGTCGACGAAAAGTCCTGTCGACGAAACGTCTTGTCGACGAAATGTCTGTCGACGAAACGTCTGTCGACAAAACGTCTGTCGACAAAACGTCTGTCAACCGTATTTGTACGTGTACGTTTGACTTTATATGAAATAGTTGAATGATACATATTGATATATACAAATTAAATGAAAAGAAATGAAGAAAAAATGAACTTTCCGGGTCTCGAACCACCACCTTGTTGACTTCTGCTTGCGACGCTAACCACACGACCATCCTGGACACAGTATATCAAGGATTTTTAATTAACTTTATCCAATATGGTAACTCAAGTGCATCTTAAAGTTATCATCGATGAATATAGCTTCATATTTCATAGATTATTCCTTTTTTTCTTTTATATTCATTTATTTTGTAATTTTTAGGGGATCAACTATTTAACACTAATTCCTGGAGTATTCCCTCAATATTGTTAGAGAATCAACTTTTTTTTAGTACTTCCTGGAATATTCCCTCGATATCGTTAGGAGATCAACTAATTTTCAGTAATACTTGGAATATTCCCTCGATATCGTTGGGAATTAACTAATTTTCACTGATTCCTGGAATTTTCCCTCGATATCGTTATGGGATCAAAAAAATTCTCTAATTCCTGGAATATTCCATCGATACCGTTAGGGGATCAACTAATTTTCACTAATTCCTGGAATATTCCATCGATGTCGTTAGAGATCAACTAATTTTCACAAATTCCTGGAATATTCACTCGATATCTTTAGGGGATCAACTAATTTTCACTAATTCCTGGAACATTCCCTCGATATTATTAGGGGAAAACTCATTTCACTAATCCCTGGAATATTCCCTCGATATGATTTTACGATAGCGGGGAATATATAGAGGGATATGATGAGGGAATATATAGATATCGAGGGATTATTCCAGGAATATCTCAATGTTACCTGGGAATGTGTTCGATTACTGTTTAATTATATTTTCCAATCATTTTCTCAGCTTATGCACCTAGTATTTAATTTAAGTTTAGTAGGAGTAACATTAAGAAAATTATAAAAATAAAATAAAAAATAGAAAGACAATACCTAAACCAAATTACAACAGTTAGGGGCCCCAAGGGAAATCACCTTCCTTATATTCCATTCACCCTTGGGGGTTATACAGTATACAGGGTGGAGTAAATTGAATACCCTATAGCTTAGAAAATTAATTTCGATAAGTATATCAATACTTACATAACTATTCTTAACTCATTAATATTTTCATCGTATTATAATAAAGTACAGGGTGAATAGTCGTACTGTTCCACATTCTAAACTATAATAATTTCCTTTATATTATTAGTTCAATTCAAATTGTAGATGATATCAAAAGAATCTCAAGACTTCAGAGTTTTGTTTTGTTATTCTGGTTCAAATCATAGCTTTCATAATATTTATTATATTTCACATTTGGCCGTCATTACTTTGGTTGACTAAATTTAAACGGGTAGTGAATGAATCCATGTAAATTATGTGCCATTTCCTTGGCTATATCTGCAAATAATTGACAGAATCTGTTCTTCAACTCATTCATATATCCCTGGGTTGAATAAGATAAACTTTAACAATAATTAATGATTCCTTATAAATAAAACCCAAGGTATTATATAAGGAGATCTTAGTGTCCATTTTTAGTTCATGCCGCCATTTGAACCAAAAGACAAACTTGATTAAATCAAGATAATAATCACAATAAAAAAAATTATTAATGGAAACTGGATTGAAAATTCCTCCATCTCATAGGATCTCCCTCACTGCTGTTCTTGTTGAATGAAGTGTCTTTTCTGCTGTACAGTGAGGGTATCAAAATAGTGTACCAGTTGTTCACCTGTTGGGTATAAGATATATTAATTACAAGACAAAAAACCGTGTGCAAAAACTCCCCTGGTCAAAATCCCAGATTGCAAAAATATGGTCAAAAACACAACAAGTAAGAAAAATGGTGTTTGATATCAATTTCCGTTTTTAAATCTTTTAAGTTAGATGCAATTATGAACATATGATGATTAATGACATAAAGAGATAACAGCCACTTTATGTATTTCAACTTAACGCAATGAGTGGGCGTGACGAGCAAGCAAACAAGCAAAGAACGCAATACCATAATAGAAAACTTCCATGAAGAAAATTTATCAGGGGTGACTCAACCAAATATATGACATGAATTAAAGTTGATTCTAATAAAATCCACACACTACTTGTTTCTAGCGTGCACTGAGAAAAATAAACAACTCCAACTGATGCACTCAGGTGTTTCGAGTTTACGCTATAGCTTTGGCTCCAAAGCGAGACACTTTAGTGCATCAAACTATAGTTCTGATGCACTTAGGCTTGAAAGTGCATCAGTCTGATGAACTTTAGTATCTCAGCGATAAGTTTGTTGAAAAGATGAGGATATTATTCCCATCATTTTAGAAAAAGAAAATTTGAGACACTAGATTGCATTTGACTGATGCACTTTCGATCCTAAGTGCATCAAAACTATAGTTTGATGCACTAAAGTGTCCCGCTTTGGAAACAAAGCTATTTCAAATTTGGTAATCTCGAAACACCTGAGTGCATCAGAATTTCTCCGAGTGTGAGGCAATTGCCTCGTATTTGTATGAAAATTACCTTTTTAATGTAAGCTATGTGATATATCTTGTAAGAGTGTTAATCCGTTTTCGTCATAATGTACAAGCACATTTCAAGAAAGTAAACTTTAAACCAGTACAATTACATAATCAGAAACACATAAATAAAACAATGTAAGAATAGAAGCTGCACAAAAATGCTTCACACAAATATAGGTCAAAATTTTCAATTCGTTGAAGACAGTATCCGACACTGCTAGTATAACATTGAACAGTAATCGTTTTCTAGCTATCGACTTATAAAGAACAGTATTGTTTTAAAAAATAATAAATATAATTTATTTTTGAGCCCCTGGTTTATTATTAAGTATTGGATATTATTTAGTGTAAATTCCCAATGGAACTTTCCACAGTGGAATTTTCTTCAGCGGAACATTCTTCAGCAGAATTTTCCTCAGTGGAATAATCCGTGCACCCATTAATAGTTAATGAATAGAAAATATATATGTGCCACGTTTATGTGGCAAACATATACATTATACATGTCACTATTTTACGAGACAAACACTTGTACGTAATCCTTGTGTGAGATATAATTTCAATTTGTTTAATAATAAGAAAATTTTGCTCAAATCTGCATTACTCCTTTTATTCACAATATTAAAATAGAAAAGAACTAATGATCATATACCGAAATAATTGTGTTCCAATGTTTTTTATACAATTATTGCACTTATATAAGTATAAAACAATAATTTAATAAAATAGTACAATTTACGTACCATAGCGTAAACGCGGGCATTGCCCCGCACTTAGTGAACAAGTCTAATTATCTCTAAAACTATTACAGATAGAGAAGATCTGCAAGATGCAAAAGAAAGAAGTAGTCACTTATTTTATACATACGAAACGGCTTAGCGCTATGACCAATATGTTAATAGTTATTAAACTCTTTTTTTAAATTTGCTACCCTAGCAAACAGGGCATTAAACCCGTACTCTAAGGGCATTATCCCGCACTGCGGGGTAATGCCCTACACCACTCCAGTCAATATCCTGCATTGCAGGTTAATGGCCTGCACCCCTATTAACTTGGAAACTAATAGATCATTCCAAATTTGGATTACACCATCACAATGAGCAGCTTCTAAACTCATAGACACAATGTTTAAAGTACGCTAGTACAACACTTGGAAATAGCGTCATGAATTTGAACAAGTAACACCTATGAAAGTTAAGAGTTTGAGCCACCTGAAAATATAATATTGAGCCACCTGAAAATATAAATCGCGCATAATTTATTATTACGAAAAAGTTATGAGTTAAAATATACTTTAAATGCTGCAGTAACATCAAAAAATAGTTTGAGTTCATTTCTATGAAGTCAGATTAACGTTACAGACAAGAGTTTATTTTATGTTACGTTTTTTGTTGGTACATAAATACTCCTGCATAATAAAAGTTTAGACAGGCATCTTTTCGCAAATACACTACACACCATAGTAAATAAATAGAGAAGTATACCAAGTACAATATTGGAACATCAAAAAATACTCTGAGTGACGTCATACAAAGTATTTTCCATTTTGTTTTTAAATAAAAAATGTTCTACTATTCAGTTAAACGTGCATTTTCATGGAAATTAACTTACATAAAATTGTTTTTATCACGTTTTACACTCTATTCACTTATAATATTCACCTTATAATACTTATAATACATAAGAGTACTCTATGCGACGCCATTTGTTTACGTCGTTTCTGAAGAATGGATCAAGTTCACCGTCAATTAATTCGAAACTTAGTATACTTTTCTATTTATTTACTATGCTACACACTGTATGTACAAAGCCTACATACACACTGTATGAACACACACTGCACACTGTATGCATACACGCTACACAATTATCTATGGTTATTATATCTTATCATGCTGAAAATTCAACATTTTATTGAACTGTAAAAATGCGGGATAATGCCCTGCATATTTTTTTCTTAAGCCGGGCAAAACCCCGCACTACTTTGTTGCCATGGAGTCAATTTTTGGCTGACCTGAAACAAAAAATTAGGTAGTATATTAAATTACGCTGATTAACCTATAATATGTCACACACGTGATCAAATTTGATTGAGAATTGTGGATTCTGCAGCAAATCTTGCAAAATAATCTGATTTTACGAATGCAAATGTTTGGTGCATAATTTAATGGTGTCATATTTAAAAAATATTTTCAAATACTTTCCGAGACCTAACATGGATAAAATTATATGTCCTGAGAGTTGAAAACCTGCTCTTCCCAATGCCGTTAACAGAAATTTAAATTACCAAACAGTTTTGGAGATAATGGGGGCTACTAGTTATTTTAGTAAAATATATTTATATCTATTGTAGAACTTATTATAATATTTGTCCTACTCTTCTTTATAGGTTACTCTTCAATCATGAGGCCCCGAGCAATGTGTCCGCTCTTTATTTTACTTTTAAAAAGAATAAATATGTATATTAGAATAAACAGTATGCTCTTTGATTTATTGAAAGAGGGTGTCATAAAAATTAATAAATTAATAAAATGAGTAAATATAATATAAAGTACACTTAACATTCATTGTGTTTTATGCAATTGTGAATATTAAAAAATAATTTCTTAAATTGTAGAAAAAATTGTCTCGATTGAGTTAAGCAGTGATAAAAAAAATCCAAAACTTATGTATGCTTATTATTTGGGTGACTTTTTTAATGCTGGTTTTCGTATGCGTGTAATTGAATAAAGATTGTGTTCTGTACTTACTAGATTATGTTGATATGAATGAGAAAATAAAATTTATATTCACTCATTGTAAATTGGCTTACTATCTTTGTTATTATTTTTTTATTGAGTATTGTATTGTATTGTAAATACTATTCATACTTTATATGCAATGGATACTTAATATGCAATTTAGTTAAACTAAACTAAACACATGCAAATGTATTGAATATATAGAATGGGCACACGAAGCCTCAATCATCAATTTTGAATATAACAGGATATCAAATGAGATTAGATTGTGAAATAAAAATCAATGTAAGTAACTATATATATCAGGGATGGCAAACCACTGACCTACCATCCCCTTTTCAGTGACCCACTTCACTTTTTATATTTGTACAATGAAGACTTATGTTCACATGTGCTACTATGAGGAGAGCTTTCCGGCAACCAACCGTACATCTGTTAACGATGTCTTTGCCTCCGGCCTTTCAAATCTTGAACGAAGAATTTTGGTACAACATTTGTTAGATTATGGCAACTAAATGAATATCACTTTACAGTATGAGGTAAAAAAAAGTGGTTACGAAATTAATATAGCCATAACTTTAACAAGAATCATCATATCTGTGTGTGGTTTTCTTTGGCTAATGTAGATTTTTATCATCACAAACACATTCTTCGCATATTATAAAGTAAATAATTCTTTACCAAAAACATCCATAATCCCCAATATTTATTCAATACATATTATTTTTGCACCCGTTTTCTGACTGGTTTCATAGGTCTTTAGATAACGTCAAGATTAGATTTCATGAATCCACATTATGCGTTTTTCGTTTTTTTAATTGATTCAGATCAGAAGCTTACATCATTTTACAAATTAGACCACAAGAAAAAATCGCAACCAGTTACATCTGAGATCCTCGTAAACCATTCAATTGCATGACCCTCGAAAATTACTTATGTTTGAAAAAACAGCGAGTGTCCTATGTACTGAGAACCATCCTGCATCAACCATATTAGATTCAGAGTAGCTAAACAAATGCATCGTAGTCACGAAAATATCTGCTAATTCAAATTAAGGGTTCTTAAAATCATTCTAATTTTCCTTACTTACTCTTTTGATGAACAAGGTTTGAAATAAGCTTGCGCAAGAGCTCTACTTATGATCACACTGTAGTAAAATTATTAAGAATAGGAAACAAACTAACAATGTAGTTATAGCTGACAAAATTCTGCATTAGACAGAGAAAACCACACGAAAATACGGTAGTTCTTGTTACAGTTATGACGATTTTAATTTCGTACCAAGCTCCGTGCAGAGTGAAAAGTCCCGCCCAGGTCCCATACAATAATACATAAGAAAATATTTATTTCTATCTTTGAATATCATAAATTCCCTAAATGATGAAAAGTCTTATTTTGGGCTTTTTATACTATTTGATAATTTGGTAAGTCGGTAAAGTTGAAGGGATATATTGGCAAATTTATAGGACGTTAAAATTCAATCAAATATGTCTGAATTATTATATAAATAAACTACAATTCCATTACTTCAAGAATTAGCATAGTCACCACTGTATCTAGTTTTCTGCAACTAACTCTTCTCATTAATTTTTTAGCATAGACTCTGCCATTAATAAAAAAATAAAATTGCGAATAATCAACATAATATGTATACTATTCAAAGAGATATGTAGAACCTAGTAATATTTGTAATATTTACAATAGAAAAACTGCCAGGTGACAAAAATTGTGTTTTGTCTAGTAAGTGGTTTTTCCTGTACAACAGTTTCAGAATATCTTAATTGGTCTAATTATCTAATTTCTAATATATGGTTTGTCTACTACGAGGGCTTACAAATTTCTAATTTAATATTGGAATTAGTTACATTTCATTAATTTCAATTTACATAATCTTTTTTTTATAATACTTTCAGGTTAAATTTGAGTAAATATACTATAGACTAGATTCACTGAATTTTTAAGGAATGAATTGTTTATTTGTTTTCACCATTTTTTTTTATTTAAACCGATAAAAACTGTTCATTTTATAATCCAAAATGCTAATTTATTCGTTGTAAATACCTATTTATTAATCCTAAAAGTGTATGTATACGTCCTAAAATACATTTTTAGGTCCTAAAATTACTTTATAGGTCCTGAAATGCCTCTTTTTTTTGGTCCTAAAATGCCTTTTTTGAGGTCCTTAAATGCCTTTTTTAATGTCCTAAAATGCCTTTTTTATAGGTCCTAAAAGTCCGGGCTCTACTAATGAGTAAGTAAATTTGTGACCCACTTTTCTATTTTTTTAATTTGAGATATCAAGAGTGTCCCGGTCCATTGAAAAGGTTCGTGAGAATAATTATTTTTTTAATATAGAATGGACACACGAAGACTCATTCGTGAATTATAAAGATAACAGGATATAAAAATTAAACTGAATTGTGAAATTAAAATCATAATTAAGTGTGTCTTTTAGCTGGTGTTATTATACATTAAACTTAAAGTAAATTTGCATATATCCGTGAAAGTAATTATTTATTAGAATGTGATTATATAATTAATTATGGAGCATTGAGGTACAGTGAAACTCCTGAGTTATGAAGTATCGGTTTCTTCATAACTCAGAGCCACTTCATAACTGGTGTGCAGTGAGAGTTTTCTGTGATTTAAATCATAGAGAATTTTTGTCATTGAGGGATAACTGTGGTATAATTCTTATATGGATGTGCACTAATATCTTATACAAAATTGAGATAATTAAACAAATATTAGGTTAAATGTTGTGGGAAATAAATATAGCAACTCATTATTATACAAAAATTAATATATATCATGGTAGTAGTCATTTATGCCTAAATTTAAATCATAAACAAATCTACACATCAATATGATCATTTAAACCTCAAACATTAAAGAAAACACAGTTTATACTCATTATATCCGATTTATTGATAACCTAATCTGATATAATAAATCTTTGCCTTCCTGATTTACATTTTCATATATAATACGCCATCATAGGATAATACACAATTATAGGTGGTATCCTATATATTTGAGTATCATCCTATAATAATTATTGGGTATCATCCTATAATGGGCTATTACCCTATAATTGGGTAGTATCCTATAATAGAGTATTATCTTATAATACTCTATCTTATTCTAGCGGAGAAGATTGCAATAACCCATTATTGTATTGAAGTTGTAATTTTCATAAAAAAAGACACTTAATTTTGTAATTGCTTGTCATACTTGCATTTTTCCTTTTTACTTCTGCAATATGACTTTCACTTGTGCCAATTCATTTTTCAACTCTGCC